>JARJLF010002789.1:0-28903 GCA_029378395.1 Mycena leptocephala | reverse complement strand
CCAGTGGAAAATCAATACCTTGGCTGAACACAAGCAACTTCAACCATTAGGCTCGTGCATCCCGTTCTTCAACTTGGATAGGTGAGTGTAAACGCAGAACATGGATGAATGTACCGGTGGGTCTCTGGGGCACGTTGCCTTACTGTTCAACTCTCATGCCACAAGGAAGATCAAGGGGAGTCTTTTTTTCTTTCTTACCGAGTTTTTTTGGCGGTATGCATAATTTCAAGAAGGGGCAAGATGCGCTGATATTTTCGGGGCAAAATCACAAGGTGGCTGTACATACACACGGCCCACAATCAACGGGGACACCGACAAAAACCAGCGTTCCATGGGCGTCATCATCAATGCCAAGCCCTATGGACTCGTGGTTTGCGCGGGACGAGGAGCGGACCAGAAGCAGCACGCGGGTGCACAGGAGGAGTGCACGACGCGCTGAGGGCTGCCGTGGGACATGAGTATGGGTGGTGGACTCCTGCGACACTCACCTCGCCAGCCAGTTCGCAAACATCGACTAAGGAGTACGGTTAGACGAAAGAGGGTATGCGTTGGGATTGCCGACGCACAGGCGAGAGTCGCGACAAGGATGTTAGCAAGGGATATTGCTGAAGCAATTTGAGTTGGATTAGGAGCATGGTCAGTAACTGAGCGATTAGATATTCACCGAGGACATAAACGTAGAACAGCATGCCTGATTCCATTGATCAGTATGCAAAGATCAGATCGGACTTAAGGTGGAAGGTCACCGTCTCGATACAGCTGCACAAGCCAGGGTTGCCGCGAATATCGGACTACAAGACTGTTCACTGCATGACAGTACGTTAGGAGAATGCACATACGTTCACGGTGGGCCTTCACCGCAGTGAGGGCCACAATGGCTAGATTTCAGATGAGTATTCCTTCGCGAGGGGAATTGAGTGCGTACTCGTCTCGGAGATCACCAACACGATGTAGGCAAAAATCACGATCGAGCTGGCCTTCGCAAGCGTGCAACCAACCCCGGCTGTCGGTACATCTGCCGTGGGCGAGATTAGTCGCAATCAGCGAAGAAGGAGTACAATATGGACTGACATTCCAGGGACACCACCTCAAGCTTTACGAAGACGATTGTGCATACGCTGTGCACTGTGGGATGGATCAGGACTTACAAGACGTTGGACAGCGGAATACGACGAACAGCAGCGAGGAATATGAGCAATATCCGAACTGCTCGCTTACGCTCCCAGACCGCGTACGTCCGCAACATCAGGATTACTACTCGCAGAGTGAGTACTGAGACTGCAGCGAATTCATTCATCACGAGTACCTTCCGATAGGAATGTGCCAAGCACTGTGAGCCCTGGCAATAGGAATAAAAGTTAGGGAATTGACGAGTACGCTGTGCGTACATGCGACGATCGTGTTCCTAGTTAAACACTGCTGTGTTATGCGAGTAAGAGTGAATGAGCAGAGAGTTGATCAATCACACCTCAGGAGAAATGCGGGTGAATTTAGCTGCGAATTAATCACTTCAGAATCTAGCAAAATAGGCACGAGTTACATGTGTAGCTCACCAAGAGGGCCACGAAAATATCTATAAAGGGAAGATATCGGTTGAGGAAGAATATCAATGTTCCTGTTGACCAGGGCCGGAACCACACATGGCTTATCTAGAAGAAACAGGTTGGCCGCATGGTTCCTTAAGTGCTCGATAGTGACGATGCACCTCTTGGTCAATGTTACATATCCAGTCGTAGACCTGCGTTGTGTCAGCACAGATCAACGCGACTGCAGGTCTTGACGCACCAAAATTGTTGCGCAAGAACACAAAGTACTTGGCACCAGACGACTTGCGAACGCCTACATCCATACCCAGGTCAGTCATATGAAACAAAGAAAGATCGGAGGCATACCGTGTTGGAGGACATGAGGAGGAAAGAAAGGCAGGGTGTGACGATGGATTGTGATAGTCCAGCGCGGAAAGATGTTGGTCACCTTCTGCGGAATTCTGACGGAGAAGAGTGCAGTACCATGCGGCGGTGGGTCAAAAATGGAACTTCCCAGTAAGCCGAAGCGGCGCCGAGCGTCAATCACGGTGAAGTAGATTCATGGGAACATTGGACAATAATCGGGAGTCCGTCTATTTCTGGTGACTACGCCCGATAATTGAGATGGACGATGTTGCACGGGAAAGTCGACAACGAAGGTTTGATTTTCGCCTGAGAGAATCGAGGCACGGTAAAAGAAGGCCTTAATTAGTGGTCGCCGAAACCTCCGTTTATCCCGCGTTCATCTCAGGTACGGGGCTTCTATACAGGACGTCGATGTAATATGTCAGATTGAGGTTTCCTTATGACGTGGAATTCTCCCTACAAGCCCGAAATGCGAAAGTGATATGTGGTGTTCCAACAACATGCATCTTGATCGTCGTTCCATCCGCTGAGATATGAAAACATTTGCAAGGGAGCCCTTCCCAGCGCGGCCATCAGTGCCTGTGATTGGGTGAGTTAAAATTGAGACCTCGTGTGTCGTCAACGCCAGGAATAGCTCGACCAAGTCGACGCTATCCTTATCTTCGTCTGATCAACGTTGACCCTTGTTCCACTTCCGGCTTCTTCAAAATTATTACTGCCCTGATTGTTGGGAGGACTCCGCCCACGTCTCAGTCTCCTCTGTGCTCGTGAAATAATTAGCAATATATAACCGTCCGGATGGAAACTTACCCTTAACCTCCGCCTTGTGATTGACACCATTCATTACGAACGGTGCCGTGGTTCCACCGCCGATCAGCGATTCATGCGGGAGTAGGAGTTTGATCGGACTATATCTTCATTCGAAGGTCCAAAGAAGTAGAAGGTCTTTTATCTCCTTGGTATATTTTGATTCGGATGGATTTGAACGTGCATAGTTCAGTCCAGATCCCACAGCCCTGTGGCCTATCTTCGGCATGTGTTCGAAAGTAGGTGGCTGTCTACGATCAAGTCGTGATATCCGAGGAGATCAGGGCAAACAACCAGCATTGGTCTAGGCAGAAAAAATGGAGATCGTTTCTCCCCAAGCTGTGCCAACTGTATCTATGGTTCATATCTGCGCGGAGAATGAGGCTTACACTTACACTTGTCAGGATCCTAGCGAGTTCAGGCTGGCATAGTTGATGTGCCCATCGAAGAGTCAGAATCGATTGCTCAGGCTTGGAGAAATGTCATTAGGCCCAAATTAAAAGAAGTAGAAGAGGGGAAAACAGGAAATCTTGTGGTTGAACTTGGTGCAGACATATGATCCTTGAAGTGAGGTTTCTCTCTCCTTCCAGTTGATTGGTGACATGCCAGGGTGAGCCTTTGGTAATACTGTAGTATTATGACGAAAGGTTCACACCATGTCGCGTCACCTCAATTTATCACTGTTCATTTCTTAGCAATCAATGTCATGAGAAAATTGTAGTCTGGCAAATTTGGGTCTTGGAATGACCAAAATTGTTCAGTTCACGCCCGTCACCTAAGCCCTGTTCGGGATCCCCAATTAAAATCCGATTCCTAAATTTCCCTGCCAAACACAAATTTAGTATTTGGAGTCTGTCTAAGCCTTTCACCATTAGTCACTCTGGTCTGGACTCTGTTTCGGCACATCCATCAATATCATAAAACATCAAATTTACATTGACCTCCTCTCCTAGTCGTCTCCCCCGTGCTTTATTGTCTTTGTCTCGCTGTAATTCTCCACACATTTAAGGCACTACAGGTAAATTTACTTAAATACACATCTAATGAAGCGCGCATAGTGTGCCCTTTCAAATGGTTTCAATTCAGAAATTGGGCTTGTCGTCGCTAATGACGAGATAATCCAACAGCGAGCGGGAAGCAGCAGGACACAGAATAATTAGATCAGCGATCCCAATTGCCGAGCGGCTTTTCTCCTCTTATATAGATCAGGTTCCACCGAGATAACATGTATCGAGCGCCAATTTGGACGCGGTCAATGAGCTGTTGCGATGAGTACGGAAGGTTAAATTAGAGCAATACAGCGTGGAGAAGCAGCTTAAGATCCACACTGACAGTTAGTACCAGACAAATGGGGTCGGTCCGCCTACACGGCGA
Organism: Mycena leptocephala; assembly: GCA_029378395.1. NCBI lineage: Eukaryota > Fungi > Basidiomycota > Agaricomycetes > Agaricales > Mycenaceae > Mycena > Mycena leptocephala. The sequence goes on along the minus strand of JARJLF010002789.1, from coordinate 24,830 downwards.
ACCTTCAAGTTCCGCGAGACAGGCGCTTAGGTGCCGTGCTCTGGGCTGCAACAAGATGACAGATACGCATTTCGGTACTGCTCTTCCACACTTCCTATAAATTTGAAACCCGTCTCAACGTACAGTTGAGTTGCTGATATGGAATACTATGAGGGGTATAGAATAGGCTTTGAGCATTTCCGACCGTATATCAGACCAGAAATAAAAGTTGTGGACACAACGTCGGGAATGGAAGCATCTCCAGGTATGTACGGTACCCTACTCAGACACTTTACTGTACATGTGCCGTCGCCCCTCTGCCTTTTTCCTGCCAGTATATTTTCCTTTCTTTCCGGGGCATCCGATGGGGCTACTCTCTAAGTGCTCGATGGACTGATATGAGCTCGAGGAGCCGCACTAAAAGGAATGGATGCACGTTGCGACGAGAACGGAAAGTCCGATTTGGGTGTAAGCTCTGGAAGGACACAGCTCATGTTTGAGAAATGAGGCAGAAGTCTGATTCGCTCGGACTCTGATCTCTCCGACATGCTTCCGCCTGTGCTCCTGGTACTCCTCCATGCTCGGCGCACCTTGACGCTTTATATATTGAATCGAAATCAACACCCTTCCCCGGACGTAGACGCCCCGCTGCCGCCAGCGCAATTCCTTGGGGTGCAAGACGAGCTCGGAGTCGGAAATAGGCCAGTGATAGATGGTCAAGATTTGACGGACAGCATGAACGAGGGATTAAGTTGCTCAATTCCTAGCAGGTGGTGCGGATCTTGGAAGGTTTCGCTCCATCCTGACGAAATCGTTATTTACGTTGACGCTCGCCACGGGGTGTAAAACAGCAAGCGCGCTGTAGCTGAGACAACAGAGGGCATGGTTCTGCAAGCGCTCAGGAGGACCAAAGAACAAAGGCAGTTGAGCTGGCCTGGAGTTTTTATGACACCCTTTGTAGGGCATGCAACCGTCCGTAATACGCCCACGGGCGTATTATTTACTGTCCTTACTGCACACCATCTTTGTTATATACCGGCATGACTCGCACAGGGGGCATGCCCCACCGCTTAAATTCCATAAGCTGCAGACACTTATGAACGGCGGTTTGCTCGCGGTTTGCTCACTTATTGATGGCTCGGAGAAATTGCCGCGTGTTTCCCTCGTGTGCATGTGTAATGCACATTGATGTGTCGTGGGTTCAAACCTGCATAGCAGCATTCTTTTTAAATATAACCTTTCATTTGCTGGCAGACTCAGAAGTACACAAGGAATGTTGGCTACACCTCTAAAAATTACCAAACTTTATGTAGACATATATCTGTCTGCATTGTTGAATTTCTTTCAGGTGTGTTAGGTACACAGCAAATATTCCCTTATTCAATGCAATCCATGGAGCTTAGAATATCTTCTTTGGCTCCTTGGAACACAGCCAGTATCTTGAAAAGTATAAGACTTCAGAGGGATACAGGCAAAATTCCTCTACCAAATGTTTGCAGTCTTTGAGGAGGAACTAATGGTATAGTGCCAGATGGAACATAGGCCAGTCAGTGTTTATATCACCATTTGGGTGCCTGAGATCCATAACCTCAAAATGGGTGCCTCATTGAGAGTGCTGGGATGATGAGTAGAGCACAATATATTACAACTTGGCATGTTCCAGAAAATGGGACCGGGTCAAGCTGATACATTATCTTGAATTTTGTTTCAAAAAAAGTTCATAGAATAGCACAAGTATGATTCACCCTGATGGCATATGTCAGATCCACTGAATTTCCCTCTCGAAAATTATTCACTATGAGTTGTTAGAAAAGCACAAGGTCATGAAGGCTGGAAAAAATATAGAACTGCTAGAGAATATTTACAGAGTTCAGTAATCTGTTGTATGTGTGATCAACATTCCTTGTCTATTTCTGAGTCTGCCACTAAATAAAATGTGGTATGTCAAAAAGAACGCTACTACGCAGGTTTGAACCCACGACACATCAATGTGCATTACACATGCACACGAGGGAAACACGCGGCAATTTCTCCGAGCCATCAAATCAAAGCGAGCAAACCGCCGTTCATAAGTGTCTGCGGCTTATGGAATTTAAGCGGTGGGGCATGCCCCCTGTGTCGTTGTGTAATTACTCTTCACTGCCGTTACATCTATTTATTGTGCTGTCGCTGCGATGACTGCCAGAGTGTGTGGGCTGACCGGACAAGCCTCTCCAATAACAGTGGCGGACGGTAACTTAAGAGTAAACTGACATGCGCAGCTGCTGAAGCTGAAGGGAGACGAGGAAGCATCTTCTTGTGAAGTCTTCCCATTTTTGGAAATATTGGTTCACAAGCTGTTAACCGATGACGCCATGCTGCAATTCTTCTTCTTCCAAGGTGAGGATGCGATGATGAGCAGAGCAATATCACGGCATACTGATCTAGGCCCTGGCAGGACGGAGGAACCAGGTCTGCCCAGAGGGCTGTAGCATAGGGACGTCATAATACCAGTTTTGTTCTGCATCACGGATCAGCGGGCCGCGCCATTAACCATTCTTTAAGCAAATGCCTCGTCGGCAGTGCAATTGCCCCAAGAGGATTTATCTCCATCCTTCTTGCTCTCTTCTTGCCCTTAAAATTAATGTTTTCCATCTCCATTTGCATTCAAAACCATCCCCATTAATGCAACTACCACTGTGCAAACGTCGTCACAAACTGGCACCGACAGCATCGCAGATTTTATTTCCCCATTTGCACTGGCAGAGCTCCTTGACTGTCTCTTTCTGTCACTGTGGTCTGTGCGGACATCGCCGGTGCGGAGCCAAAATCAACCAGCTGATCCATCCATACTGCATCCGTAACCATTTGCAGTTTATCGCAGTCGGCATGCACTGCGGCACAATTATTCGACTTATTAGAGAGTTTGCGCAGAGCCACCAGATCAACTGGTGGCTATTTTTCTCTGCAGCCAGCATATCTCTCGGGGTCTTCTAACCACCATATATAGCTCCTGTGGAGAGGATTGCATGGTGGCTAGCTCGAGCTGAATGACTGTCCTGCACACCGGAGAGAGCAGCCACCAGTTAGACTGGTGGCTCTGCGCAAACTCTCTAATAATGCGCCTGCGCCCACGTTCGCCCCGAAAATTCTCCACGCATAAATAGGGCTGATCTCCTGCCTTTCCAATGGGTATTTACTCACTGCTCTCCCTTCAAATATCCTCTGGAACTGTTCCCCTATTTCTGTGGATCTGCTGCTCGGACTGCGGTTATCGTGATCGGTTGGCCTTTCCTGCCTGTCCACTGGAGCACAAATTTCAGCAATTGCCTCAATTGTCTCATTCGCTGTATCAACCTGGTTCAAATGGCAAGATTTTTGAGTCATGTGCTCCGGCCATACCTGAGATCCCCAAGCGTCACAACATACTAAGGCCCTCCGGCACCCCTGGTACCTCTTGCCATACCAGAGGATATGTACATATTATTCTTTTAAAGCCGGATTTACAAAAACAGAGACTACTGGCTCAGGTTCACTTGGTCGATGCAAAGTGCGTCAACCAAGCTCACGTTGAGCCATGGATGCAGGACACAAGATAATTGGTTGTATAAAATATCATATTCAGAGTACAAGCGAGATTCACAAAAGTCAAGATTGCATGGCACCGGAAATGCGGTTCGCAATTTCCTAATTTTCTGTAGCCATGTAGTAACTATGGTATGATCGTGTCAGCTGACAATTTACATTATGGATCTGTGACCTGGTTCCTTAGTTAGTGCGGGAATTATATTCCGAGGACCTTGAAAACGGCTCAAAGATTTCCTCGGTCACCGCTTGCACATGCGCGCAAGCATCGACCAGCTCACATTGAGCCAGACTTGATTTGAGAATTGTTCTTGAATTTTATGGACAGTGTTGAATCTTCATTTTTGAGGATAATTTTTACAATGATATCCACTAGCAAGATTGGTGAGTTTCTACTGAAGGAGGAAAGTTGCTTTCAGCAGGAATATCTTTTGGATTTAATGAATTCATGAACAGCTGGCCATGCTATTATTTGTGTGAGTTCTATTCGCACATACTGTTTCACCAGACTTTGGGCAAAATATCTGCCCATCAATATTTCGGAGATACGCAGAGTTTCGGCGACGTTTCGGAACTGTATTTGCTAAATATTTTCCTGGCCAAATATTCTGCCAATACAGCGCCACTAGGCAGCATATAATTGCAGTATAAACACCCGATCATACGTATAAATCGGTGAATACCAAGCAAATACACTGCGTATTGGTGTGAGGCTGGTGCTTGTGCTACGCCCTGCACACCGCCTCACGGCCCCTTCAACCGAGCCCAGGACGAGAACGTACGAGGCGCCCGTCCATCCAATCGGGAATCAAAGTTACCAAATCCGGATTCTCATCAAACGCACGCAGCCTACGGTCCCCATCCAACCTCTCACATCGTTCGTACCACCCACCCGGCTAGTCTCGACACTCGATGGACGCTCCCATTGCCCGAACTCCGCCTTTGCACGACTCGCACCTCACGTACGAACACGGCACCACGCGCTACGGCCCACGAGAATGGTACGGACCAACCAATAGCGGGCATCCTGGGCTTCGTATCCTCTTCCCACACCCGAGAAGTCACCAACACTCGAACGCAAGCCTCGTCCGATCCAGTTTCCATCCTTCCAAACCACTCGAAACCTACTCAGATGCGCCCGGACGCGTCTTCCGACCAATAACTAACCTTTGTGGCTCAGGAATCTGCTCTGTTATGGAACGGGTCCTGCGTCCATACCAATTCGCGTCGCACGCTCCGTCCGTTCATGGAAATGAACCCCAAAATTCGAACGTAAGCCTCGTCCGTCGCCCCAAATACTGAACGCACGCCGTGTACGTTCCTGCGCAAGCACCCTCAAACGCGAAAGGGATGGAACCGAACGAGTGGGCATCAAGGGGACGGTCGAGAGGCGAAAAGGTATAAAAGGATAGCAGAAAAGGGCGTTGTAGTCAGTCAATTTTCGGAGCTTAGTTCTCCCCCACTACCTGTACCCCCACCTGTGCAACTAAGTCTCGCTCACACCGAGTTGACCACATCCTCACTTGCCTCTAGCAGGGCATTTCACTCTCACACCCCCTTTCGCAAGGTCCAACTCATCGGACCCCAAGTCATATCATCGGGCTTCCCCGTAATAGGATCACCAACTTCGCGAGCTTCACGCTTTGTAGAAGTCGGCCTGGGCGAAGCCATATTGGTTTAAATCGTCGTCTGCCACCCAGCGTCACGACCGGACGTCCCATACGTTCGACTGACCAGCACCAGCCGGCGTCGCTGTCACTTGCTTTATAACCGTAAAACGTTGTATTAAGCCTTCCACCTTCGTTGGGAACACTGGGGAAACACGAGGGAAGGATTGCAGCATAGGCATCGGATTTTACAGGAAACAACGCGTCGTTTGCTCGAGCTTGTGACCTAGGACAGGTAACTATCACCCCCACACCCGTTTACAGCTAACAGCAGGTACCCCCAACACGAAACCACGGAACGGACGCCTCGTGCGATCCCGTGCAACACCTCATTCGGACAACGCACACGTCCCAATCCTACATCCCCACTATCCTCCAACGTTAATTAACCCTAGAGGCCGAACGGGCTGTCTATTTGATAAAACATATTCTCATAGCGGCACCGCGGTCCTTATCACAGCGTATTGGCGGCCATGGCAAATATTTGGCTGATAGGTGGTGTATCGGCAGCTTAATATTTGGGCCAAAGTCCGGTGTTTGATCGATGGAGGCACAGGCCTCTCGATTTTGGTGCACTGCCCTCCATAAAAGGATTCATCCTCATTATTTGGTGTTTTATTTTGGTTTTTAACAGCGGTGCGTAGGGCTGAAGACGAAATAGCAGGAAGTGCAGTAAGGTGAGAGGGAGGGGAGGCACAGTTTCGGGGGGACAGACAGGAGACACTGGGAGAGGTTTTTGAGATATTTATTTAATTAATATCGAGAATCCCACTGATGGAATCCGGACAGGAGGCTGAGAAAGGGTTTCTTGAGCATATATTCAATTAATTTCGAGGATTTCGTTGATGGGATCAAGAATGTCATGATCTTGATTTTTTACAATTCGATTCTGAGACCTGGTTCCTAAGTCGGTACCAGGAATTGTGCAAGCATAATACGTACTGTCAATTCACCGGCTCTGAATGGACCTGTCAATCTCAAGTTGTTTCATTTGCGCCATCGCAGTTGCATCGCAGTGCCACGGACTTCCCAACCCTGACCTCTCCAAATCCGACCTCAAGAAAGGCAGGGCACCCTACAGAAACTCATTTCTCTATATCATCATATTCTACTTAGTTCGCGTCTTGAATAATATCTATTTCATATCATCTTACGACCCGGCATTGGGGCCAGAGCGAAGCGGCGGCATGTCTTGTACCTTTGAATCATTGGTCTCACCGCCTTGTCGCTGCCAGCAACTGGAGCTTTTTTGTCTGGCAGTTTGTTCCATCCATTCGATGGATCTCCGGCCTCGACGGGAATCTGGCTGTCTGGCTGTCTCGGCCGCAAAATCCTTGAGCAACCCAGCAAGGCGATCCTAAAGTGTGATCCCACATTCTCGTCATTATCTTGCCTTCCTTTGGCCGCCATCTCAAGAGTACAGGTCTGGAAGCCCTCCTGTGGGCGAGGATTCAACAGATCTGTTTGCATATTCACGCATATCTACGCTTTGGGAAGTGAAATCCATGCCGGCCACTTATACGAAATGAAAATGAAAATCTTAAAGATTGAATGCAGAGGTCCTCAGTCCGTATAATGAAGATACACAGTAACAGTGAGTGAGATGCAAAAATACTTCCATGTCCTAGGGTTGAAATCATTTCCGCCATCAACATCAGTGAAAACTATAAATACGAATTCGAAAAGGTGGCGACTTACGATGGAATATGATGGAACCCACTGGTTGTCCGGTCACAGTAAAAGTTGGATGGTGGAACCCGCTGGTTGTCCAGAAGAACGGTGCCCATCGTTATCTAGTAAAATCCGACGGAGCCTTCTGGAAATTATAGGATATCACTGGATGGCTTGGGACATTTCACCCACTGAAATCCATCGTTTTACGATCAAATTGAACGACTTGAAGGTGCCAGGGGCCATTGAATTACAGCAAGATGCGGCAGAGATTGATGGCAGCGATAAGAACCAGTTTCAGAAGAGAGCTGGCAACATCCAGCGGGGTCCAGTGAAAATGGATGGGTAACATTCCAGACGTAGGAGGGAGTCCGGGGGACTATTTGGCTGCCAGTATCAGACGATGCCGGCCGATGCCGATCAGCCGATTGCCACGCGTATATTACTTTGACCACGGCCCGCAACGCGGATCAGGCGGGCCGCGCCACACCTTTGATCTCCGACAACTGAAGCTTTTCGTCTAGCACTGGTTCCATCCAAGGTCGAATCTTCTCCGGGATCGACGGCTCAGCCGCAAAATCTCCAGCAAGTTGCAACGGAATAACTTGAATAAGGCACTCCAAAGTGTGATCCCACGTCTCTCTTGCTTCCTTTCGCCATCCAGAAGTATGGGTCGTTGTTTCCAGAAAAACCACCTGTAGACGGGGATTAGATCCCGGCCGTTGCATATTTACATATATCTACCCGCTTTAGGAAGTGAAATCCGTGCCGGCCGAGGATGCTTATGCGAAGTGAAAATGGAGACTTACAGATTGGATACAACAAGAATGCAATGGCTGAGTCGCCTTTTCTCCTCGGCCCGTATATGAGGATACACAGGTTGGATGCACTGAATGCGATTGAGAAACAGTGTCAGAATCTCTGTGCCGATTACTCTGATACTCGCATAATCGGACAGGACGCATTCAGAACTTGATCCGCCGAGAGACTTTGACTTGATGTTAACCCGCGAGCAAGAAGTGAGTGCTTGCCTTGTCTGGACTGAGTGTGGATCGATTAACACGATAAAACCATCGCCAGGAAAACGGAATGTGTAAATACTACGACGATGATGCGGAGATGGGTCCTGTTTGTAGGAGTACGCCTGAGTGTCGAGAGCTCGGACAGCCTGGTGTACCGTAAGTAGTACTGACAGTTATGCACGTGTAGGTAACCATCTTCAGTCTTCCTTCGACCATGTCGCCCAGCTACACTTTCTTCAGTAAGCCTGGTCTTTGTTAATCTCTCTTTGACTTCTAATCTCGTTCTCTAGTCGAGAGGGCTCAGGATTCCAATGGAACCTGGTCCTCTTCATAGCAAGACGCCGAATCCATACGTGGTGATATACCAAGATGGGCGCCAGATACACCGGACTCGAACGATGAAGAGAACAATTGCACCCCAATGGGATGAACGATTGAATATGTGAGTCCACCCTCTGTGTTGGTTTGTAGCGCTCAAGTGGCAACGCGACAGATCCTTAGAAAAGCCGACAGCTGAGATATCGCTGAAGTTGTTCCACGACACATCCGTGCCCGTGCGCGGCGACCTCTGCCTCGGCGCTTTGACTCTTCAGCTGGATGCTCTGTTGAACTTGTGTAGTGCGGACCCGAATTCGAGAGGTGATATCTAGCCAATTTCGTGGCTATCAGACTAATCCTTCGTTTAGTCGCAAGTCTTCAACTTGTTGCCACAGAAGGGACGTCAAAAGGAAAGCCTTCAGGGACCCTAATGTTACGCATGGAAGATTTGACACCGGCTCTGGCCAAGCGCGCGATTGATGACGCTCAAAAGGCCGTGGCGGCGAGCAAGTTAGCATCAGCGAATGGTGGAGATCTTGCATCCCGATTGAAAGTTGTCATGACGAGACTGGACTTCGTTCTCAACATTGGGGATGGTGTTACCCAGGTGCGAATGCCGATGACGGGTGCAGTGTATACTTGGATTGATATGGGACTAAGATTAATCCCTACGCCAATGCGGCATGGAAGATACTCACCTCTGTATGCCAGGTATGTGATCTAATTCCGGCTTTCCGCTCTTTACTGAAAGCATGCAGGCTGTAAAGAAATGGCAGCAGATAGAAGACAATGTCGTTCAACTTGTGGAGACAATGATTGAGGTGTATGATTTCGTGGAAGATGTTGAAAACCTGCCCCAAAAAATCAAGAGGCTGGAGACTGTTGTTGTGGAGATCGCCAAGCAGACACTGGAATGTGCCATATTCATTTGTGAATATACCGGACATGGGTTCGCAGGTACGAAAAGATGTTCAATTTTTTTCCAGTTATAACCACGAGTCCAGGACGTCTCATTCGAAGTACTTGGTCCGACACAAGCCAAAAGATCGATGGCCTTTCTGCAGCACTACTCAAGGTCAAGGAGTCTTTCGACCGTGGCCTAGCATTGCAATCTGTATTTTTCTCTGCTAAAATAAGGGATGATGTCGAAAGTCTAGGTATGCGGAATTGTCTTGGAAATGTCAACATCTTAATTGTGTGCATGTAGTACAATCAGAAAAGTTGAAGACCCTTAACCCACTCAATGTCGATGCATCCTTGCGCACCGAGTGTTTGCTCGGTACCCGTCAAGATGTCCTAACAGCAATCACCGAATGGCTCACTATGCCATCAGAGAGTGGCAATATTCTTTGGCTCTACGGTGTAGCAGGTGCTGGAAAGAGCACAATATCAACAAGCATCTCCCAGTACTTCCGTAGCCTCCACCGCCTCGGGGCATTCTTATTTTTTGACCGGAATAATCCCGCGGGCAGTAGCCCCGGTGCTGTCGTCCGTACGATCGCGTACTGGATGGCTGTGTCCAATTCGTATATCAGGACAGCCATCTGCGACGCTATTTCGGACGACGCAACACTCGTCACCGCACCAATTCAGACACAGTTCCGCAGGCTCATACTCGACCCTCTTCTTGGGGCTCAGGATCAGATTCGGGGCCCTGTTATTGTTATTCTAGATGCGCTAGATGAATGCGGGGATCCGGGTTCACGCCGGAGTCTGTTGTCTTTGATCGTTGACGAGTTCCCCAAACTCCCTGCTGTTTTTCGCTTCCTCATCACAAGCCGACCAGATTCGGATATTGCAGGTCCATTTCGTACACAAACCCTTATCACTGCCAGGGAACTTGACATTAAAACGCAAGCCACCAGGGATGATATTCTTGTTTATCTCCACCAATGCATGGATGATATTCGAAAGAATCATCGCCTGGATGCAACATGGCCAGAGGAGTCAACTATATTGAGGTTGGCAAACTACGCTGCTGGTCTCTTCATCTGGGCATCGACCGCAGCCAAATTTATCGACCAATATAAACCCGCGGACAGGCTCGAGAAGCTTCTTAAAATGGGTCAGAAAGGAACACCGGACCTCAATGCCCTGTACACCACAGCCCTCGAACAGGCTGGGCCTTGGAATGATGCGACCTTCTCTCAAGAAGCTCGCGCTGTCTTGGGCGCTGTTGTTTTCAGTCGAGTTCCACTGATGAATGCAGTAATTGATTTCCTAGTGGGTTTGGACACAGGAACATGCTCCCAGGTGCTGGACTATCTTGGTTGTTTTGTGCACCAGGGTCACGGGAAGACCGTTCAGCTGCTTCATGCATCATTCTCAGATTACCTGACCGATCCCGATATGAGCGGTGGCCAACCGTGGTTTATCGACTCTAAACTTCATAACCGATGTCTTGCCTTGGGATGCTTGCAAATTCTCACCAAGGAGCTTCGGTTCAACATCTGCAGCCTCGAAGATTCTCATCTTCTAAATGTTGAAGTACCGGAGCTTTCAGTTCGTGTAAAAACACATATTTCCCCCCAGCTGTCTTATGCCAGCCAATATTGGGCCGATCACCTGCATGACGCGGGTGCCGATCCGGAAATCCTCGAAGAACTAAAGAAATTCATCCACCAAAAGTTTCTGTATTGGCTGGAAGTCCTCAGTCTACTCCAGCATGTCAGAATTGCAACTGACAGCCTCAAGATTGCCCAGACCTATGTGGTAAGCCACACCAATTTTGAATAATTATTTATATGGTAGTTCTAATTTGCCCAGTCACAGGATGAGATTCTCGTGGATCTCTTTCAGGATGCACTTAAATTTGTGGCAGCATTTTCGCTAGTGATTGCCCGAAGTGCACCGCACATCTACATCTCAGCGATACCACTGGCACCAAAGAAATCCATTATCCGAAATCACTTTTTACCCTCCTTTCCGCGAACATTACAATTTCAAGGATCAGTTGGAGAGAGGTGGTCAAGTGCCCAAAAGATACTGCAGGTTCACACCAGCGCAGTAAACTCTGTTGTGTTCTCACCAGATGGAAAGCACATTGTGTCTGGAGCCGCAGATGAGACCATACTCGTCTGGGATAGCGAAACTGGTGCTGTTGTCACCGGGCCCTTGCGGGGCCACACTGGTTCTGTCAATTCTGTTGCATTCTCCCCAGATGGTAAACAGATTGTGTCTGGGTCTGACACATTGCTAGTCTGGGATTCTGTGACTGGCGATATTCTTGTTGGGACACCTGCAGGACACAGCAATCTTCAGTCTGATATTTCAACCGCCAGCATATTTACAGGCCACAGCAGCTTCATTAGAACTGTGGCATTCTCGTCAGATGGTACACTAATTGCATCTGGTTCTTCAGATGGGATGCGTATCTGGGATTCAAAAACGGGCAGACAGGTTTCAGGGCCATTCCACGTCTCCGGCTTCACTCCCTCTGCCATTGCTTTCTCAGCTCAAGACAAGCGAATAGCATTTGGGTGTGCAAGAAATGTGCATATCTTGGATTCTGAAACTGGTACCATTGTTGTCGGACCACGAAGAGGCTTTACCAATATGGTCATTGCCTCCATGGTCTTCTCGCCCGACAGCACCCGAATTGCATCTGGGTCTCAGGATGGGACTTTACGAGTCTGGAACTCAGAGACTGGCAGCCTGATTGCCGGACCTTTCAAAGGAGGCCGTCACATAAGTTCAATTGCATTCTCGCCAGATGGAAAAAATATCGTGGCTGGAAGTTTGTATACTCATACCCTGAGAGTATTGGATTCCCAAACTGGTGCCATAGTCGCAGAGCGATTTGAAGGACACACGAATATGGTCTACTCTGTCGCATTCTCGCCAGATGGTAAACGGATTGTATCTGGGTCTATGGATACCACTCTCCGTATTTGGGATTTCCAAGAAGCTGGTGTTGTGGATCAAGCATCTACTGTTCCGTCGGAGGGCCACCACAAACCAATTAATTCCATGGTATTTTCACCAGATGGAAAGCGGATAGCGTCCGGATCATCAGACGGGACAGTACGTATGTGGGATTCTACAACTGGTTGCCAAATTGGTATGCCATTTAAAGGACACACCGCAGATGTTCTCTGTGTGGGATTTTCTCCTGATGGAAAACAGATCGTTTCGGGCAGCGACAGGACTGTCCAAGTCTGGGACTCAGAAACCGGTGTTATGGTCACAGGTCCCTTTAAAGGGCACACCGAAGACATCAAGTTCGTGGCATTTATGCTAGATGGAAAGCGGATCGTGTCGGGCTGCAGGAAGACACTACGAATATGGGATTGCCACACCGGGGCGATCCATTCTGGACCGTTCGAGGTCGACACAGGCTGTTTTGCGCTCTCCTCGGATGGCAAGCGAATATTCTTTCTGTCAGGGAACTCAAGCCAAGTCCTTGATTCTGATACTGGTGCTGTTACGATGGCTGTTCCGTCATATTGGAATTATGGGTCGACCTCGATCATGTTCTCCCCTGAGGGCGAAATGATCGCTGTCTTGTACGGTTCTACATTGAAGATCCTGGATCCAAAAACAGGCGCTGTGGTTCTTCAGTCATTGAGAGCGCCGGGCACCACCATAAACATGAGTTCAAAGATGTTGGCAAATGCAGAGACAACTGAGCAATCTTTTTTCTGTCAAAGGGTGGTGACTTCTGACCCCCACCTGCTGATTTCGGGCACGAAAAAGCTGCCAGACAGTGCTACGGCGATTGGTTTCTCGCAAGACTTAGAGTACATCGTCTATGGATCACATGAAGATAACACAGTGCGAGTGTGTAGTTTCAACTCTTGTGCCCAGATTGCAGGGCCGTTCCATGGGCACAAGGATCGAATTACATCTGTGGCTTTCTCTCCAGATGGAAAACAAATCGTGTCCGGGTCCTCTGATGATATGATCCGCGTTTGGGATCGAGATACTGGTGCGACGGCTACTGAGCCGCTCGATGGACATAGCAATGGGATCAACACTGTTGCATTCCTACCTGATGGAAAGCTGATTGTCTCTGGTTCGAATGATGGAATAATCCGACTGTGGAATCCCACCACTGCCACACCGGTTGCAGTGCTGGAGGGGCACACCGGCCCAATCATCTCTTTCGCGTTTTCATACGACAAGATGCGGTTTCTGTCGTGGTCCGTGGATAAAAGTGTCCGAGTGTGGGATGCCCAGAATGGTGCCAAGCTTCTAGGACCGCTTCAAGCTTCCCCGCAACGCGGAATTTTGGGATTCAAATTCTCATTGGACGACAAACATGTTATTTCTTGGAACGAAGATGAGAAAATGCCAGCGCAAATCTGGGATTCCGAAACTGGAGCCGTAGCCGGCGACCAGCCGTTTGAAGGGCACACTGAGATTATCACGTCTTTCGCGTTCTCGCCAGATGGGAAGCAAATTGTGACTTCATCTCTCGACAAGATGGTACGCGTCTGGTATTCAAATACCGGAGGCCTAGCGGCTGGCCCTTTCGTGGAAACCGGAGTTGTAACCTCGGTCGCCTTCTCCCAGGATGGGACATACATTATATCCGCCTGTGTGGGGGACTATATCGCAATTCGCGCTTGGAAGGTGTGGCGCTACCAAATTCATTGCTCTTCTCTGATCCTTGACAGGTTCAGAACTCTGATCCATGGGGACCTCATCCTCGTTTCGACGACGGGTGGATCATCAACTCTGCCGGAGAGCGAATCATATGGGTTCCCCCTTGGCTACGTCAGAGTTTATGTCTTCCGTGGAACTTATTTGTCATCTGTTGGCGGGGATCTACGACTTTGGACCTTACTCATTTTGTCCACGGCACCGAGTGGAATAGGTGCATTGCTCCCAAAGTCAAGGATAGAATATAGTGACTAGTAGTTTATAAAGTACTTTCCGCGAGTTTGAAAAATGCAGAATTAACTATTTGCTCAAGCTGCCACTGGATCATGATTCTTACTCTGGCTTCAATGTGGCACATCTCCATCCGAGTTGATTGTCTCTGATCAAAATAGCTTTCGTAGTACAAATCAAAAATTCGTAAATTGCTCCAATTTCACGCGTCGGAATTCACAAAATGCTTGATACTTTTTCTTTCTTTCTTCCCTTTTTCCAATAATAATCGTCTTTCCCGTTCCATCGTGAGCTCCCAATACAAACTCAGGTTGAAATCCGACCAGAATATGAGGGCATCAAGTTTTGATGCCTCCTTTGGTGCCTCCTCTCTTGTCTTATCCCACCATGTCGCTCACGGTGTCCCCCACAGCGCATGTAAAAACTCTCCTCACTGGTCTACGCTCACCCATGAACCACGAAACTGGCTGTCTATTCAATATGTTCAAGTGCTGTTGTCTCATAGGGCGCAGGGGGGACAAACCATCTTCAGAGCTAATCCGTGCTTCAATGCAGTTTCTGCTGCGTCCAGAAAGGGGCATTGCCCACAATGCACTCCGGGATAGACTCCTCTCCTGTCAGTGCCAGATATATGATTCCAGGACCACCCACGGGCGACGCTGAATGGTATCGAGTGTCTCGAGCTGTTCATCGAGTATCTGTGCGATATGATCCGCGAGGAGCTGCGCGGTCTCAGACCTGCTAAATTTCGGACGCGGAAGGACAATCGTGCAGCTCGCCGTCAGCCTTGGCCGAATGGCCCCGCAGATATAGGCCTCGGCGGTGGGTCTTGTCACGATTTGGTGGAGAGGCTGCTCCGGTGAACAACTATTGTCCCCGGAGGATCCGCGATTTTTGCGCTGCTCGGAAGCCTGGCGCGCTTCTGGAATCCTCTCGGTGAAGAGGTGTTGGCCTCCGCAGACATTGTTCCGCGGATGCGGCGCATCCTGATAGCGGCGATAAGTTTATACGAGTACCCCGTCCCGCGCAACTCCGCCGATTTCTTTCGCCGTGCGATCCAAGCTTGTTACGAGCTACCTACCGGGCTCCATTTCGTCGAGACGGAATACGCAACCATCCACCCACACTGGGAGGACGGGCTGTTCGATCTGGGCATCGTCCTTGTCCCGCTGTTGGCGCAGCATGCGCCGCAGATGGACACCCAGCGGAAGTGGTTCTCCGACATGCTCCGGAGGAAACGCCTGGTGCCGGGCTCCATCGAGAGTCCAGGAATTAGCATCTCCATCAATGACGATTATTTCGAGGCGCGGTACGAGATGATGTTGACTGCGCGGAGGCGCAAGTGCATGCATCTCGGATGTACGGTCCCGGAGAATATAGGCGTCACCACGACACTGTGCTCTCAATGTGGTGTCGTCGGATACTGTAACACACAGGTACGAGTTTTACTACTGTTTTCTTTTTCCGGTTGCGAATCCACAACTAATCCTGTTGCGTCGGGTCTAGTGCCAGAAATCCGCTTGGAATGCCGCGCGATGCCCCCACAAAGACGTCTGAATCCTCATCGCCTGCACCCGGGACCGTCTCGACCTCGGGCGCCCCACACGCACGGCTTCCATTAGCGACAAGAAGCACAAAGAGGCGATCCGCGCTGCAGACGACGCATGGCGCAAATGGCTTATGCGGACCTCAGCGCTCGATGTGCAGACGATGCTTCGCGAGAAGGGTGTCCCACGCAGCTGTCGCGCCATCTGGCTATATTTTGTGAACCTCAACCGTGCGCACGGGTTGAGTACCCCGTTTCTGTGGTCTCGCAAGCCAGTGTTAGTGTCGTTTCTAGTACTGTGTCTCTGTGATTACTGAGACTCAAGACAGACGGGAATGAAAGCCATATTCGCGACGGCATATCTGGAGGACTTTGAGCTTAAGGTGCAGGGCTGACATTCGGAGTGTTGGCGCTGGGATGGAGCCGAATTTGACGGCGGCCGTAGTATGCACAATTCGTGAGCATTGAGGCCTGTCGAATCGAGTAGCAGTTTTCTATGTAGACGTGAGTCGATGATCAATCTTGACTGGACAAATCCAATAGCCTTCAACGACTGAAAGCTTTGGACTCGGCCGCGCATGTGGATGGCATCCGATTCATAAATTATCACAAGGGGGGAAATCGAACACAAGTTCCCGCAGCACCGTTACGTCTGAACTCCCTCACCCACTGTTTCGTCAATCATATATCCTTAATATTGAAGCACTGATGAGTGTCGCTGTGTACAGATCTAGGTGTAACTTGAACGGCTCGTGTCTTAGTCAAATCAACCATTTCCCTCAGGCTGCTAAATGCCATCGTAGATAGGCGATCCCGCGGCTCAGAGAAAAACACACTGGTGGTGTCCGGGACACGCCGCCAACTCGTCTGGCGTGAAACATATGTTCATTTAGTGGAAATTTAAATTTTGGATGCGGGGCTGGTGAGGAAAATATTCTCCCAACTAATTATGTAGATGGGAAGAGCTGCAGCTGAGGAACGCACCGGTGTTAATTTCTGGTGGAAACAGTTCGACTCTATGACTGTAATACATCAGAAGTGACCACCGGAGCAAGTTTCTGGTCCTTGCTTCACAGTGTCAATGAACCTCGATAGTATAGTTCCCGACCACACTGACATGTTTACGAGCACGACAGAAGCCACTGTCTTTTACAGCTGTTTGCAAAATTAATGACACTATCTAAAAATAGTTAAAAGAAAGTGGTTTTGAGGTGCCAGATTGCCAAGCCCATTTCTTATTCATCTCTCAACGGATTTCTTTGAGAGCAGGCGCGTTCGAAACCGAGTAAGCGGGACTTTCATACCGTACCCTACTCACCCGGTATATTACATAATTGAATGTTCCAAAATCGCGGCTGTCTAGTTTGAACGGGACGCGGCAACGGCTTTTTCTCCCTCACCAGAGAACCGATTCGCATGAACCCAGGTGATTCTGAAAGTGTACATCAAGGCAGCCTATATCCCACCGCTCTAGAATGAAACACACATGATGGGCACCCGCAAGAATGGATTTACTGAGTGGTAGTGAATATTCATTCCTAGCAGGTTGCCTTGAGGAAAAACCAAAATATAGCTTACCATAGAGCTTTGCTTCAATCACAGCTTTCGGAATCACTCTGATTCATTCGAATCGGCGCTCTAGCGGCAGAGAAAGGGCCATTGCCGTGTTTGGTTCAAACAGGACTGCCGAAATTTTGGAACAGCTAAATTACATAATTTACCTGGTGAGTAGGATACGATACGAAAGCCACGCTTACTCGGATTCGAACGCGCCTACTCTCGAAGAAATCCGCTGAGAATTGGATGAGAAATGGGCCTGGCAATCTGGCACCTTAAAACTGCTCTTCTTTCATTTATTTTTAGATAGTGTCATTAGTTCTGCAAACAGCTGTAAATGATCCTATCTCTGGTATTCAGTTATCCAGGGGCATGCTTGTGGATCCAAAGCAGGGTTGAAGATATCTTATGATTCAAAATAGTGACTTTAGATATCCTTGGTGAAATCACGCTTACGACCACCCGCTCATGTTTTGTGTCTGGTCTTGATTTCTAGAGCCTCATTCTAATTGTTACGCCCTTGGATGCCGACCAACATTTACAATTGATTTGGGTACTACTAGTATTCGTGGGATCTTGCTGCATAGTTTTAGAGTTACTTGCCCGAGCTCTCAACGGAATTGAATCTCCTGGAATCCCACTGGCAAGAGATGTAACATAATTTCTCCTATATGCAGTTACAGCACGCTAGCAGGAGGGCTATAACACTGCATCCACTCCGTACCATGAACGAAATTGCCATACGCTAGCTTCACTGGTTGACTACTGATCACCAATGTATTATGTGGCCACCAGAATTCAGGCCGCTGCTGATGCGAAAGCCAAAATAGTAAATCCGACTCGCAAGACACCCAACCATTGTGAAGCCTCCACAGAGACAGAGCACGGGATGGTATGTTCTGGAAGGTGACAGAAAGATGAAGTGAGTGGAATTTCTGAATGGAATGCGCTCACTTGAAATCCTTTTCCGGAGTCAGATTTCTGGGTGGTCTTAACAACAGACTTCCGGCGAATCGTGATGGCCTCCACATCCCATATACGTATAGTAGTGTCGCGGGAACCGGATACAATGTGCTTTCCATCAGACGAGAATGAAACCGACGCGACGGTGCTGGTGTGACCTGTGATGGCCTCGCTAAGTGGCTCACCGCTCTGCACATCCCATATAAAGATTGTGCTGTCTCTGGAACCAGACACAATTTTCTTGCCATCTGGCGAGAACGCTACCGAACAGACAAAGTCGGTGTGCCCCTTGAATGGCCTGCTGAAGGCCCCACCACTCTCGGCATCCCATACACGGACAGTGCAGTCGTCGGAGCCAGAAGCAATGTGTTTGCCATCTGTTGAGAAGGCAACCGAACGGACAAGACCGGTGTGTTCCTGCAATGGTGGGCCGATGGTCTCGCATTTTATTACATCCCATATGCGCAGTGTCTTATCCTCAGAACCAGACACAATCTGCTTGCCGTCGGGTGAGAAGGCAACCGACCTGATACGGTGCGTGTGGCCCTTCAATGGCGCCCCGAGAGCCTCGCCGCTTTGCACATCCCATACTCGGAGTGTTGAGTCCTTGGAGCCACACACCAACTGTTTGCTATCATGTGAGAATGCAACCGAGGTGACAATGTCAGTTTGACCATTCATCGGCCCAACGAGCCGCTTGGCACTTTGTACATCCCATAAGTAGACTGAATTGTTGCTGTCGCTGGACGCGATGTGCTTGCCGTCGGGAGAGACTGCGATTGCAATGCCTAGGTTGAGACGGCCCAATTTATCGCCCCGAGACTCCGACAGCTGACCTAGAAATTGCCCACTTGCTGCATCCCATAGACAAGTTCGGTGATCGTACGAGCCGGATACGATCTGTTTACCATCAGGTAAGAATGCCACTGAGCAAACTTTGGCAGCGGGACCCTTCAATGGCCCATCCAGCGGCTCCATACTCTCTACATCCCAGACATGAATGGTGTCGTCGTTGGACCCAGACCTATCTTGCCATCGAGTGAGAATGCAACCGTGTTGATGGGCCCAGTGTGACCCTTCAGAGGCGCACCAATAGCCTCACCAGTTTCTGCACTCCACACACGGACAGTATCATCATCAGCCCCAGCCGCAATGTGTGTTCCATTGGGTGAGAATGCAATCGAGTAAAGGCAGTTTGCATCGACATTGAATTTTGTGAGTATCGTTCTGCTCTTCATATCCCACGCAAAAAATCTGCCATCGTTGGAGACAGACAAAATGTGTTTCCCATGTGGTGAGAATGTGACCGATTTGACTGAGTCGATGTGGCCGGTCCATGGATCACCAACCATTTCCCGCTTTCTGCATCCCATACACAGACTGTTGTGTCCCAGGATCCCGACACGATGTGTTTTGCGTCAGGGGAAAATGCAACCGAAGTGACCTTGTCTGTGTGGCCTTTGAAAGATTCACCGAGTGCCTTGCCACTCTCAGCATCCCATATGCGTACTGTTCTGTCGGCAGAGCCCGACAAGATGTGCCTGCCATCGGGTGAGAAAGCAACAGAGTTGACACAGTCAGTGTGACCAATGAACGGCTCCACGACAACCCGGCCGCTCTTTATATCCCAAACGCGAATGGTTTTGTCGAAGGAGCCCGACACAATATGCTTTCCATCAGGCGAGAATGCAACCGACCTAACCTGACCTGTATGACCTTCAAAAGGCTCAGTTACCACTGGCTCGCCGCTCTCCACATCCCATACACGGATGGTATGATCGCCCCCGCCAGATACAATATGCTTTCCATCACGCGAGATGGCCACGGATGTGACACCGCGACGGTGGCCCTCCAGCACCGCAAGTGCAGCCGGCCATTTGTTCATCTGCCCCACTGTGACAGCCAATAACTTTGGAAAATGAGGGTGGTATCTTGCTTTAACCTCTGATTGGGTTGGTGCCAATGCCAAAGCTGAGACATAGATATGAGGAGCACTTTGAACAATAGGAGCTGCAAAGAATGAAATAAACCGCTTCGCGTCGATGGCGAAGCGGATGATAGATTGGTCCTGACAATGCCTTTGAGACCGATGCTAATGTATAATGAAATAAGTCTCTGTACCTTAGTCCATGCGATGAATTTTGACAACGCTCGCGATGCATGCCCGACCATCCCGAGTAAACTCAGGACTTCGAGCCAAAACAAAAACTTGTCCAACAAACATTTTCCCGCTTCCTGGTCCAGGTCCGAATTGAACGATGTGCTGGCAATGTGTTCGGCCCAAAAACGACAAGAATATCTGAGATGAGTTGTAATGTATCTGTGTACGCGCTCTTGAAAGCCGGGCATTTCCAGATTCCGTAAGTAAGAGGCCGGTAGATGACAAATATTGAACTTGAGTTCGTTTTGCATAACTCGAAGCAGGTTGAATGTGACCGTACATTGCTGCTGATTTGTCCCACAGAGAAGATCGGGACGTCTGTCTTTGACGGTAGATATCATGAATTCTCTGAAGGAGAGATGTATGATCCGTATCGTGCCTATGGCACCATCAGGAACACGGACGACAGCGCTGAGGGGGAGGAGGATTCTTCTGATAGAATCCACATCTATAGCAAGCAACGCGGCGAGGCCATTGAGATCCAGAGGTTCGAATAGATGTAAGATCGTCCCAAGGACCTGCATGGAACGGTCCCGAGAATCCTGAGCACGCACATCTCCCGCAAGGGCAGTGAGATCGCCTCGTTAACAATACGAAAGTAGAGATCGTTCAGATCAGTGAGCAGGGCACCCTTGAGAAGGTAGTCTACCGAGCTCTGCGGGGACGTTTGCGGCAATCCGGCAAGGATGTAACGAACGGCGGTAGCAGCAAAGACGAATAATCCGCTTGCCCGTTTCGTTATCTCGTCCACATCATGGTTTGGTGCCTTCCAGGAGTCTCGTGTCATCCATTTGCTGCCGTCTAACGATCGCTCGACATATAATCGGATATCGTGATTGACCATAATGGAATCAATTTCATCCAGGACGATACCATGCGTAAGCACACGTAGCGTGTCGAGCCTGAGGTATGACGGAACGTCCGGCCGCCCCGTCAGAAAGAACCGAATATGGGTCGGTATCTGAGAAATGCTGTCCGACAGCCATCGAAGAAGCATCTGGCCGCGATCCTTTCCACATTCATCCAATGCATCGATGCATATGACCCATGGAGATTGAGAAGGAGCATTTTGGCGAGGATCTCAACAATGATTTTCTGGAACTGCAAGTATGGCTCTGCGGACAGGATCCCAGTGCGATCGCTATCCACAAAATCGAGGAGAAGCTGCTGGTAGTCACGGTTATAATCTGCGAGCTGGCGAGCGATGGTACCGGGGAAAAACCTAATTCTCTGCGCTCTGCATAATCTCGCGAGAAGAAGAACGAGGCCGCCAGAATATTCGTATGTTCCACGAGAGTGGACGCAATGGTCTTTGCGATGGTCGACTTCCCCGATCCTGCAGAGCCACTGAGCATGAGTACGCGCTGGGATGGATCAGGTGCGCTCGTTAAGCGCGTCACAATGTCGTTGATTATGTCGACTCGCGTGCCCTCCATGCAGATATCGGGGGTATTTTCGGCGTTATAGCGTGCCGAGACGCATCTGATACTGCCAAGGATTTCTTTTGCGAACACGTTGTGACTGGCGAGAGATGAATTAGTCACTGTACTTATCAGGAATGATCACGATATACCTCTGAGTGTCATGTCTCTCACGGCTTTCTCGATGGAAATATTGCCATAGAACTAAGGACGAAAAAGTCAGAATGGGATGATGATACGCGCCAACTATTCGCACAGTAAACCCTTGAATCTGAGATGAAATAGAGGCTTAATGTCTTGAATCTTTTCCTTGTATTCTTTGCTCTTGAGGAACCGTTGAAGTCGAGACTGCTCCGCGAAAGATTTGCAGTCGCCAGAAATAACTTTGAGGTTTCTGAAGGAGACAATAATCAAGATGAAGTGTAGATTTCCGGAAATGGCGCACGATGATAATGTACTGAGTCGGTTCTTCAAATCGTCGCCGCAACCTGAGACGTCGATGGTGATCAAGGTATCAAGGCATTTCTCTAGCTTGGACAGATCATCCTTGTTCGAATTCATTGTCTACCGGGCATTAGAAGAACTTTCGTACGGGAAGCAGAATCACACACGGAAATCATCGTTGCGAGCTCTAGAACGCCGTTGATGACCGATTCGACACCAGGAATCCCGATGCCTGTTGCAACGACCCTGGCGAGATTAAGAGCTGGTATGACACTCTCGAGGACCTGCATGCGGCTAAGAGGCAGATGGACTGAGCTGCTGGAATTGAGTGGGAGTAAGTTTGAGGCGAATATATAGTCGCCTCAGCACTGCCTGCAGGCGGCGCCAAGTGTTGTCGTTAGGCGCTTGATATATGAATTGCTGCCAAGCATGCAGTACGGAGGAACATTCCACGCACAGCCCTGAGCCCATGTCATCCTCTCCGTAAAATTACGTTGTCCATCTGTCTGTCTGAAGCAAAGCCATTTCGATCGGTGCTGTCAATTTTCACCACCAGCCATCAGCTTCGCCACCTTCCGTAAACTCGTTGTTCAGAGATTTGGATCACGCGAGTATAATTTATCAACTCCTGTCGTGAAATATAATTCATTGGGCTGGGGCTGGCTGGAAACTTAGAGCCAGTATCCACGTCCAGAATACAGTGTTAAAACCCGGATGCGAAAAATGCCCGGATGCGAAAAAAATTGATTTTGAGCAGGAACCCGGCCGGCTTTTGGCCTGATTCTTTTTTGTGGAATACCAACCAGGCCTATGAGTAATATAAGTCACAAAAAATTAGTATTTAGTCTGCTGAGCACACGCAAAAAATCAAATGATTGCCAAAAATGGCTAGATCCCAATAATGGTCCCCGAGATTCAAGTTGTCCAATGTTTTGATCCCTCTGGAAGTCTATCCCCGCCGAATAGCCTAGATGGTTATCTATTGGAACTCTCTTTGGGTATGTGTGGGCAATCAGGGCAGGAGAAAGCAAAGTGAGTGAGTAAAAGACCATTTCTGATCGGAATTTTCGTATCCGGGTCAAACCCCCAAAAACAACCACATAAGGGACGGGGTCATGCGACACAACAGGGCCCCAGAAAATTCTGAAAATATTGGTACATGAAGTTCCTTTTCGCTCACAGGCAAAGATTCTGAGGCGTTAATTCAAGCGCGGCTTTGGAAGCGCTGGGTCCCGACCTTTGGAGCGCTCATATTGTAATACATTGTCCAAAATCTTTTAATTTGAATGCTTGTATGCCTACACAATATTAGGTTAACTTTATTTTTTTC
Organism: Mycena leptocephala; assembly: GCA_029378395.1. Lineage (NCBI taxonomy): Eukaryota > Fungi > Basidiomycota > Agaricomycetes > Agaricales > Mycenaceae > Mycena > Mycena leptocephala. The sequence continues at coordinate 1,352 of JARJLF010002789.1, read as the reverse complement.
GCATCCGGGTTTTGACACTGTATTAAAACTGATTTCTCTTTCTTGACATTTTTGGGTGCAAAACAGAATTTTGGATGATTTTATTCAAGGTGCGCAGAGCTTGAATGCCTGGTATCTTGCTCAATTACCTATGTGGATAGGCAAGGCTGCGACTCAACATATACGCACTGGTAGTGCCCTGGACACGCGCCTTACAGCAGGTTGTCATTGTAATCAATGTAAATTTCTGCCCGAAACGGGTTCGATCCCCGGCTGGTGCATAGCGAGTGCACTCGACGGCTTTTTTCTTTCTCTTCTTGACATCTTTGGGTGGCTCCAGGTAAACAAGCTTACAGAATCCTAGGTGAATAAATTAGATTTTTACTCAAGGTGCCCAGATTGAACTGATGTGCAGATTTGAGCACGAACCGATCATCCTACTAAATAGCTTTGTAGACAGGCACGGCTGACGCTCAGAGAGGAGCGCACTGGTAGTGTCCAGGACACGCCGCCTTACAGTAGCCGATGGAGCACGACTTTCTGGCGGAAGCGGGTTCGACTCCCGGCTGGTGCATTCACGAGGCGCCTTTGGTTTTTTTCTCTATTTTCTTGACAATTTTTGTATGTCGCGCAGGAAATTCACTTACAAAATCATGGATATGTAAATTAATATTATTCAAGCGCTGATGAGCGAACTACCTGTACCTTGAACTCATGGATTTCACAATACGAGTATCCCTACTAATTACCTATATACATAGCCAAGGCTACAACTCAAGGAGGAACGCACCGGTGGTGTCTGGTACACGCCGCCTTGTAGTGCAGCTGTGCCAACGGTTTCTGGTGGAAACGGGTTCGACTCCCGGCCGGTGCATTCACGATGCGCGTTTGATTTTTTCTTTCATTTCTTTCATTTCTTGACATTTTTGCGTGGCTCGAAGCAAACAAACTTACAGGATTTTGTGTGAATAAATTGGACTTTACTCAAGGTGCACAGGTAGATTTGGATGTAACTTGAACCGATGCAGTCGAGCAGGACACACCATCTCACTAATTACCTTTGTACGTAGGCAAGGATGCAGCTCAAGGAGGAACGCACCGGTGGTGTCCGGGACACGCCGCCTTACAGTGGGCGCTATTAAAAGGAATTTCTAGCGGAAACGGGTTCGACTCCCGGCCGGTGCTTGTGTTCCGGCGTCACCATTATTTTTGGAAGAAATTGGAAGGGAGAGGGGTGGAAGCGGGGAGGACGGAAAGAGAAAGTGACGGAGGGGGGGCGGTAAGGGGCAGTAAGGGGTGGAAAAAAGGGAGGAGGGGAAAGAGCTGACAGGTCGAGGGAGACCTCAGGCGGCATGCGACCCGACTCGCACGAC
>JARJLF010002788.1:0-28912 GCA_029378395.1 Mycena leptocephala | reverse complement strand
AGTATGGATGTAGCCTTGTATGCGGGCCTCCCGGACGTATCGTAGATTGCGCTGGATTGCGGCGGCGGGCATTGGGAGTTAGGCCTTATGGGCGGGAATTGAGAAAGGTGTGACATAAATGTGACATTCTATAGAAACCAATTCTAAGCCGATTCTAGCGCACCCGATCAGGCCCTAAAACTACATGAATAAAATCGGGTTTTGGACAAACTGGAATGTGGCTGAAATCCCAGGAATCAGATTGCAAAACGAATGCCCGAATGTAAACCGAAACTTACTGTTCAGTACAAAAAAAGGTGTGTCCAAAGCCTAGCATTTCAGGTGTGCTGAAATGGGTACTGAAATTCCAGCTTTCATAATACATTCCATGCCAACTGAAATCGGTTTATATTTCAGCTGGAGCTGATATGCAAATCGAAACTATTACTTTTGGTCAAGCTGAAATTCGGTCGGCAGATGATCGGCGGACGATCCGCCACTTGTCTGCAGATGATCTGCCACACATCCACAGATGATCTGCTGCTCATCTGCAGAGGGTCTGCAGCTCAGGTGCAAATGGTCGTGATCTTCCGGATTGTACAGGACACCCACAGTAAGTACTGGTAAGGATCATTTATCATAGATAAATCTATGAACAGTTAACTATCTCAAAATGCATATGGTCCGTTCCTCTGCCACAGTCCTCGAAATGCATTGGCAGATCTATGCATTACGAGGCAGGGTTTTGAGTGAGGATGGGCCATTGGTTCTGACCAGATTTCTATGCATTGTGAGATTTTTTGGCAGGTATGCATTGTTATATCATGCATTGTGAGATAGTCAACTGTAGTATGTAACTACACCTCATAATATATAGGATTCCTTTCATGGACGCGAAGATTACTTGTGGAAACCTTGCAAAATTTGAAGTGGGGACCTTTGAGGATGAGCTGTAGGTCTCCTGTGGTTACAGTTATGAAGGAGGTCACCAGGGCGAACCATCTGCACCTCAGCTGCAGACCCTCTGCAGATGAGTGGCAGATTGTCTACGGACAAGTGGCAGATCATCCGCTGATCATCTGCTGACCGAATTTCAGCTTGGCCAAAAGTAATAGTTTCAATTTGCATATCAACTCCAGCTGAGATGTAAACCAAAATCTATGATTTCAGTCGGAATGGAATGTGTTATGAAAAGCTGGAATTTCAGTACCCATTTCAGCACACCTGAAATGCTAGGTTTCGGATGCACCTTTTTTTGTACCGAAATGGTAAGTTTCGGTTTACAATTTCGGAGCATTTGTTTTGCAATTTGACTCCTGGGATTTCAGCCACATTTCAGCTTGTCCAAAACCCAATTTTATTCTTGTAGTTTAGATTACAATTTCAGATGTACCTAATTCACTCATAAAAGACAGACTTTCGGCCCGGTTTTTGTGCAACTCCAAAGTTGGCATTCAACGTCCGGCCCCGCTAAATTTGGTGTGAGTGGCGGTGTGTGTCCATTGGCATCAGTCCCTCGGATAAGAATCTTCGCGACCACGTGTGTACGTAAAAATCAAGTAATTACCACTGGGATTCAGGGTGTGCTGTGCCGCGAAGGGGAGGCACACACCTTGCCGCACTGGGCCGCGGAGGGGCTGAATGCAGTGAGACAGCTTGCACTCAGGGATGCTGTTGTACCTTCGATTGATCTATAAGCTGTTACTTTACTACAACTAAAATTATGCGTGCAATGCGCCACACGTGGGCTTTGAAATTGTACACTGCCTGCACATAACAGCTTCTGCCTCAGCCCAGCTCCCACACCTCTCTTCTCACTTTAGTATCTCTCCAATGTTCGACCGCGCTTCAAATTTTCAGATTAACGGGGGAACTTCCTCCAACCTCAAGGAGACGTGAACTTTCATAGCAAGTCTTCAGAAGAAGAAGAAGGAAGGAGCTTGGTTTCCTCTATCAGTTCCTCGCTTCAAATTATTCCTCATTGCTTACCCAGCCAAGATAGCAGTGGCGGGCAAGCGGAGGAAGGCTTCAACCTTCTGGATAGTATGTAGTTTCTCCACCTCGGGATCCTTACGACTGAATCGCATAAAACTCAGATACGCTTAGTTGGCCGCAGAATTCGACCTGCCCTAATGAGGGGCTTCGGTTGATCTCTCGGGCTACTGCATACCTCGATCCTGCCTCTGCTGAATCATCGGCTTCGATACTGAGCATCAACCTGTCCCCAATGTCAATGCTTGATCCAGCATTTCAAGAGCCCGGATACTCTTTGTCTGGATCGGTAACAAAACAAACAATCGAGAGAGCAGCCAGAAAGCGTCCTTACGGTACGTTATTCTTTATTCCTGGCCTGCGCGACATTTCTCACGCATTCAAAGATACTTCTTGGCGAGCTGGGATTTTAGGCAATAGCCATCCTCCTAATTCATCCTTCGATCATATCTCATCGGCCTCTTCATCGTTGGACCTTGGATACCCTCAGCCGCCACTACTTGCTCATTCTACGAATTTCGATCACGAAGTTACGAATAGTGGGCCTGTGGGCAGATTCGAGGTACCGAATGCACCGCTCATTTCACCTGAACCCAATCTCGCATATTCATTTCCGCACCAATGGAATTTGGCACAGCATCCTGCGCAGGCCAGCTTTCATGGCGCCATTGATGGAAATGTGAATTACCCCCAACAGCCGGGGAACCAGGACTCCTTGAATATTCAACAAATTCCGGATCCGATCTCGAAGCTACGAGTGGTTGGGCTGTGGACGGATACGAGCAGGTTAATGCACCTCTCATTTCATCCTCACACAACTTGGCATATCCCTCTTCGTTTCAAGGACCAAATCCTTCGCAAGCTAACTTTCATGGCGGCACATTTATTGACGGAAATGTGAATTACATCCAACAGCACGGGGAACCAGGTGTGCAGCAACCAGTGCCAATGTCTACATCTAACTGGAGTCGTGCCAGGCTTGCAAATCCTATTTCAGGCCACAGCCCCGGGTGCCTTCCACGATTCAGCTGCGAGGTTTCCTCAGCCGAAATGCCATCCTGAAACGCGGGAAGAGATACTTGAAGAACTTTTTCAATGGTGCTCTACCCGTGATGCCCCCAATATACTCTGGCTACATGGACCCGCGGAGCCGGAAAATCCGCCATCGCACAGTCACTTTGCGAGAGGCTGGAGTCCGAAAAGCGATTAGATGCCAGCTTCTTTTTCAAACGCGGAGACACATTGCGAGGAAATGGCAATAGATTATTCCCAACTATTGCGTATCAACTCGCTCTTCATCTGCCTGAAATCAACGATCCCATTTCTCGAGTTGTCAGAAGAAATCCAGCTATTGTTGAGAAATCTCTCTCAATCCAGCTGAAGAATTTGATCATGGACCCCTGTGAAGCGGTTCTTTCCGGTCCCACAACCCATTATCATTATTATCGACGGGCTTGACGAGTGCGAGGGTGAACAAATCCAACAAGCACTATTGTGCACGATCGGGGATGCTACCCACGAGGATATTCCTCTACGCTTCCTTATCACAAGTCGACCAGAAGCACATATTCAAGAGACTTTTGGCGGCCCTCTTGAGAGTATCGTCCATTCAACATTAACCAATCCTTTGACGATGTCAGAAGTACTTACGGGACGAACTTTCGCGAATTTACCATGAACATTCTGACACCATGGCCACAGTCCCTACGCCCTGGCCGCCGTCACATATTGTTCGTGAACTGGTCGATAAATCATCTGGTTATTTCGTCTACGCTTCCACGGTCATCAAATTCATTGATGACAAAGATTTTCGACCTCCGGAGCGTCTCGCAGTGATCCTGGCAAACAAAAATACAGAGTTCGACTCGCCATTTGGCGCTCTCGATCAACTTTACCTTGACATACTTTCTACGGTTCCCAAAGCTCATTGTTTCCATCTCATTGCAATTCTCATGATCACGGCATCTGAACAACTGAAAAATCTAAAAGTCTCCATTGCGGAAGAATTGCTTGAGCTTCAGCCGGGGACACTCGGCGAATACTCCGCCGCCTACGCTCATTGGTCGACATTCATATGTATTCAGGCTATATGTTTTCAGGGGACTCCGATGACACTCTAAATACGCGTATCTTCCATCATGCCTCTTTTTTGGATTTTCTCCAGGACAGCACGCGATCGAAACATTTTTCCATTGATCAACCTCAACACAAAACACGTCTGGCCCATTATATGTTAAAAGCATTTTCGTACGATGAAGTCCGCATTTGGATGCGTCACTGTGGCAAATCTGATTCTCGTGATACTTACGCTGAGTAAGTCTATTCCGTTTGCCTCAAGATCTTTGTTTACAGCTGTTTGCAAAAGTAATGCACTATCTAAAAATAGTTAAAAGAAAGCAGTTTTGAGGTGTCAGATTGCCAAGTCCATTTCTCATCCAATTTTCAGCGGATTTCTTCGAGAGTAGGCGCGTTTGAAACCGAGGAAGCGGGACTTTCATACCGTACCCTACTCACCCGGTATATTACGTAATTGAATGTTCCAAAATCCCGGCTGTCTAGTTTGAACGGGATGCGGAACGGCTTTTGCTCCCTCACCAGAGAACCGATTCACATGAATCCAGGTGATTCTAAAAGCGCACATTAAGGCAACCTATATCCAGCACTCTAGAATGAAACACACATGAAAGGCACCCGCAAGAATGGATTTACTGATTGGTAGTGAATATTCATTCCTAGCAGGTTGCCTTGAGGAAAAACCAAAATATAGTTTACCATGGAGCTTTACCTCAATCACAGCTTTCAGAATCATCTGGAATCATCGGAATCGGTGCTCTAGTGCCGAGAAAGGGCCATCGCCGTGTTTGGTTCCAACAAGATTGCCGAAATTTTGGAACAGTAATGTGACTGGTAAGTAGGGTACTGTATGAAAGCCCCGCTTACCCGGTTTCGAACCGCGCCTACTCTCGAAGAAATCCGCTGAAATTGGATGAGAAATGGACTTGGCAATCTGGCACTCAAAACTGCTCTTCTTTCATTTATTTTTAGATAGTGTCATTAGTTCTGCAAAACAGCTGTAATTTGATCTGCAGAGCAATCGGAGACAGTATCATCAAGTTCATAACTTCAGTTCCTCCTTCCGCAGATCTCACATCGCTGCTTTACTCCTTCAATCCTGTATTTTTATTTCTCCTTCCCCATTCCGAGAAGGCCTCTACACAGTATTGGAATGGTTGCAGGTGCATCTCAGCTCTCATTGCTTAGACCGAGAGTCAGCCTCTCATCTATTCCATTAGTCAAGCCCCGAGTCGGTTGAGGAAGACATAATCAACCTCTGGGAAGATAACATCTTAGTGTGGAAATTTAATGATGCGCTTCGGAGTCTTGATCTACCACCAGATCAAGCTTTGGAAAAGGCTCAACAGATTTCATCGCCGCCCAAGGTGAACAATACTCAAATATTCCCTATAATGCAGGCATATCACATTCTTCAACTTGGTGATCATCATTGGGTTCCTTGGCTTCCCTCCGTCTGTCTTCTTTTAGGCTTTTCGTGGGGTGAAATGCGGACAGCAATATCCTCCCTGCGCTCATCACAAAAGAACCTTCAGCTGGCTGTAGAGTCGCTATTCCTTTGGGTGATCATGATGCATCGGACGTCGTTCTGGAATACTCAGACGGAATGTTGAAAACCATGGCAACCAACTCTATCTCTTTTCTCAACTTGAGAAACACTCCCAGCAAGGAAATGTTTTATCTGTATGATCGTAAGTGTTCCATTCCGGATAAAGAAATATCTTAAATAAAGTGCTAGTGACATTACTTTCACTTGGTACTTTCTTTTGAGATTGTGTCCGCCCTGTTTGGACCTTTTCAAAGCATTATCCGAACTACGGCTCCCTATAAACACAATCGGAAGTTCCAAGGTACATGCATACCATAATGTTATCAAATGGCTCCAGGTCAGTCGTGAACCTTGGTTACAGGCGTATTCATGTATGCTTACACATGGCGCCTTAGAAATTCCCCGAACCTTTCGACTCAAAAATTCACGAAATAATGGATCGTTTCAAATCTTCTCTGCAGACGTGTATAGACCCTTATCATTTAAGTCCAGAGTACTTGGAGAGAGCCTGGCGCAGTTTTTATTGTAGATTCAAACAAAAGCCTATTGAAGGTGTAACGAATGGCATTAAGGCACGACAAATCTCGTGTATTCCTACCACGTCTTAGTTGTTTATAGTCTTATGAGCTGTACTGTAGAACCAGCATTCTGAAATCAAGCTTTTTACTACGCATCTCTCAGCGACTTCAAGACTGAATACTCGGAATCTCTCGTGTCGCCACTTTTCTTACATTCACCAATGCTGAAAACCCGACTTCACACACATTTTTTTTTTGGCGTGCATCAGCAAACCCTGAGGCTCTTGTAGTGCAGGTCCATATCTCTGTAGCACTGCATAGCACTACATAGTGTATACTCAACTATGGAGGCTACACATAGACTACATAGCACTACAGGAAAAATCAGGTTTTGCTGATGTGTATTTTTCTTGTCTCGTTTTCGCTTCGGACTGAGCACCGGGTGTGTTTCTACTTTTCTAATTTTTGCTAATTTTTTTCTATAGACATGTCTGGAGATCACGTATGTGGAAAACGGACCGTCACCGCTCGCAGGCGCTCTCTTGCGGCGGAGGCAGCAGCCGTTGGTGCGGCCCTCGACTCGAATGTCGAGGACACTACTATTTCGACACCCGCGCGGGGAGAGGCCGCCGGGGTCGCGCTAAATCCCCACCTGGTTCCCATGCTTCGGAGGCGGCCCTGTTGGCAAAATGGGGTTTGCCGCATGCAGAATTGAACAGGTTGGTGGGCATCAGGGTGAAGCGGAGTTCGCGGTCAGCCATGCCCCGTCGCCATGAGCTCGCCAGTCAGCATCAGACTGTTGACGGCTCGGCGGCGCTGCAGCTGGGTCGAATAATAATTAGCTGCATTACAGTATTCACCGAACTACAGTAGACCCAAGAAACAACTGTTTCGTTCTACTTACCTGTGGTTCATAATAAGCAACAAGCTCCCGAATGCCATGAGGCGCGAACCTCACATTAATATACATACGTGACCTACGTGTTCAAGTCGCCAGAATTTCAATCAGGACTCGGAGGCATTGTATTATTTAAATAATATTCAGTCAATAACGCGTATACCAACGGATCCTCCGGAGTCCTCCTTCATTTCCAGTCTCCGAAATTCCTTGTAGCTGCCTGAAACCGTGACGCGAGACTTTGATAATATACGGCCATCGGCCCATCTACGAGATACAGTACGGACGGTCCCCATCGCGTACCGTAAAACTCACCTCGAACAGGACGGTGCCACTTATTGAAATCACTGTATACACGGGTTCTTGCACGGGTTGCATTCGGCCTTTGTACCAGTTCTAGAACAAGTACAACTTTTTGAGGGTTCAAGAATCAATTGGTCGAAATAATTTGGAAGTTGGAGAGCGCCTCGCGTATGAGTTGAATTAAATTTCATTGCCTCCTATAAGTTGGCTATAACTCCAAAAATGTTACTACTCAGGCTGAAAATGATTATTTCTTCGCAATGACCGTGACTCTGAGTTGAAAAAAATACCCCTATCGGAATAGACCCTCAACGCAAGCGACACCCATCACTCACATTCACACCGATGATTACCAAATTTAGCATGGCCGGATGTTCAACTTTGAATGCCAACTTTGGAGTTGCACAAAAACCTGGCCAAAAGTCAATCTGTTATTAGTGAATTAGGTACATCTGAAATTGTAATCTAAACTACAAGAATAGAATTGGGTTTTGGACAAGCTGAAATGTGGTTGAAATCCCAGGAGTCAGATTGCAAAACAAATGCACCGAAATTGTAAACTGGAACTTACTGTTTCGGTACAAAAAAGGTGCGTCCGAAACTTAGCATTTCAGGTGTGCTGAAATGGGTACTGAAATTCCAACTTTCATAACACATTCCATTCCAACTGAAATCTTAGATTTCGGTTTACATTTCAGCTGGAGCTGACATGCAAATTGAAACTATTACTTTTGGTCAAGCTGAAATTTGGTTGGCAGATGATCTGCGGACGATCCGCCACTCGTCCGCAGATGATCTGCCACTCGTCTGCAGACGATCCGCTGCTCATCCGCAGAGGGTCAGCAACTCAGGTGCAGATGGTCGCCCTAATGACCTCCTTCATAATTGTAACTGCAGGAGATCTACAGGTCATCCTCAAAGGTCCCCACCTCAAATTTTGCGAGGTTTCTACGAGTAATCTTCACCTCGGTGAAAGAAATCTCATATATTATCAGGTGTAGTTACATACTAGATAGACTTATCTATAATAAATGATACTTACCAGTACTTACTGCGGGTGTCCCGTAGAATCTGGACGATCGCAACCATCTGCACCTGAGCTGCAGATCCTCTGCAGATGAGTGGCAGATTGTCTGCAGATGAGTGGCGGATCATCTGCCGACCAAATTTAAGTTTGACCAAAAGTAATAGTTGCAATTTGCATATCAGCTCCAGCTGAAATGTAAACCGAAATCTAAGATTTCAGTTGAAATGGAATGTGTTATGAAAGTTGGAATTTCAGTATGGCGGTCAACGTGGTACTTTATTAAAACAGGGTACAATGTCTCTATTTTGACATAACATATGTGATTTGGAGCAAAATGTATATAGAAAGTGAATGAGTAGAAAACATTTTTCCAACCTTCCATATAACACTTTAACTTTTTTTGTAAGGTAACACTTTCTTTACCTTTTTCTCCCCCATAACTCTCTTGGGGCTCCAGTCTGGCTAAAGGACTCCGGGTCAGGGGCCTTAGAGCACCGTTAGCCATGATGTTGCACTGTCTGAACATTCTCGAAGAAATACATCCTGGTTGCAGAAGTTAGCTTAATTCGGCAGACTTCGGCCCGCGGGCTCCTGGGCACAGCCACTCGATGATGCCGGAAAATGCCGAGAAAGTTATGGTGCTGAAAAAAATCGATAAAGTTTAGACACCAAAAAGTTCAAAAGTGTTATATAATGTTTTTCTACTCATTCACTTTCTATATACATTTTGCTCCAAATCACATATATTATGTCGAAACAGAGACATTGTACCCTGTTTTAATAAAGTACCACGTTGACCGCCATATTTCAGTACCCATTTCAGCACACCTGAAATGCTAGGTTTCGGACGCACCTTTTTTTGTACCGAAAACAGTAAGTTCCAGTTTACAATTTCGGTGCATTTGTTTTGCAATTTGACTCCTGGGATTTCAGCCACACTTCAGCTTGTCCAAAACCCAATTCTATTCTTGTAGTTTAGATTACAATTTCTATATGACCTCATTTTTCATTAAATATTCGAGCATCCATTCGGAAGCCGTACTTTGAAGTTGATTGACATAATAAACACGTGATTCAAATCGGTACTTTGCGGCCGAAGGGTGTACCTGTACTTCATTGCAGCCCTCACATGAAGTTGGCTGGCCTTGCGAAGCCGAGGTCGCCCAGGCAGACCTCAAGTAGTCGGCTACTGGCCTGGGGTACTCGGCTGAATATTCAACCTAAAAATACCCAAAAATCGTCAGAAACCCTTCTGGATATGCCCCATGCGGAATGTAAAAAACCTCGGGGGCTTCCAACACTTTCAGAAAAGTGCACAAAAAGTGGTCAAGTTGAACTAAGTTTCGCAATTGAAACACAGGCATATGGTTGAAATTCCAAGTTCTTGACATTGTTAAATATTTTAGCCAGCACAAACTGTCACAGGGGGCATGCCCCACCGCTTAAATTCCATAAGCCGCAGATGCTTATGAACGGCGGTTGAATGGTGGTTTGCTCGCTTATTGATGGCTTGGAGAAATTGCCGCATGTTTCCCTCGTGTGCATGTGTAATGCACATTGATGTGTCGTGGGTTCAAACCTGTGTAGCAGCGTTCTTTTTGAAATACCACATTTTATTTAGTGGCAGACTCAGAAATAGACAAGGAATGTTGATCACGCATACAACAGATTACTGAACTTCTATAAACATATTCTCTACAGCAATTCTATATTTTTTTCCAGCCTTCATGACCTTGTGCATTTTTAACAACTTGTAGTGAATAATTTTCGAGAGAGAAATTCAGTGGATCTGACATATGCCATCAGGGTGAATCATACTTGTGCTATTCTATGAACATTTTTGAAATAAATTCAAGATAATGTATCAGTTTGACTGTGTCCCATTTTCTGGAACATGCCAAGTTGCAATATACTGTGCTCCACTCATCATCCCAGCACTCTCAATAAGGCACCATTTGAGGTTATGAATCTCAGGCACCCAAATATTAGCATATAAACACTGACTGGCCTAAGTTCTGTCTAGCACCATACCATTAGTTCCTCCTCAAAGACTAAACATTTGGTAGAGGGATTTTGCCTGTATCCCTCTGAAGTCTTGTACTTTTCAAGATACTGGCTGTGTTCCAAGGAGCCAAAGAAGAGATTCTAAGCTCCATGGATTGCATTGAATAAGGGAATATTTGCTGTGTACCTAACACCTGAAAGAAATTCAGCAATGCAGACAGATATATGTCTACGTAAAGTTCAGTAATTTTAGAGGTGTAGCCAACTTTCCTTGTGTACTTCTGAGTCTTGAAAGGTGATATTTTTAAAAAAGAATGCTGCTATGCAGGTTTGAACCCATGACACATCAATGTACATTACACATGCACACGAGGGAAACACGCGGCAATTTCTCCGAGCCATCAATAAGCGAGCAAACCGCCGTTCATAAGCGTCTGCGGCTTATGAACTGATAAGCGGCGGGCATGCCCCCTGTGTGTTATGATTGCATCTATAAGCCCTCAAGCATGTATTTAGATGTGTTTGACTTGGTAAGAGGCCTGACAGTGGGGGAGAACTGTAAACATCAGTGTTCTCCTGCGTCAGTAGGTGATGTTTGCTATTTACCCTGCTCATATTATGTAGGAATATAGATCAAACATTTTTCAACCTTATAGAGTAAAAACAAGAGATTGCCCAGTGAAAAGCCGAAAAAAATGCTTGCTGCGGAGGCGGAGGCCTTGGTAGAGCCTCCACCAAACCTTTATAACCGTGGCCACTCATGCATTTGTGACCCATCGAGTCAGCTTTAATATTCTTGATATTCATGCTATGTGGTGTGTGTCCTTTGTATTCTATTGAGGATTGCGGAGCCTCCATCGGAATAATGGTTTCCCGAAGCTCCGGCCAAGTAACAGTACACCATGAATAACCTGCTCAGTTAGAAGAATGGCCAAGTCATTGTTCAACATAAGCTATAGTTTTGAACAGAAAATGGCAGTGCTAATTGATAGACAGCTGCAAGTAAGTGCCACCAAGGCTCGTGGAGGCTCCAATCAAGTACCAAGTAGGAGGATGTACCTATTTTGGGTCAAAAGAATACACAATATTGATTAACGGAAAAATAGCAGTGCCAAAAAACGAGGTGGTTGTGAGTGGTGGGCTAGAGGGTTGAGCACACACCACAAGTGCCTGTCCTGGCTCAGAACGATAACCACTATTTGTTTGAACAGCAAATGGCAGGTTCCGATTGATGGGCAGCTGCAGGTAAGCATCGGAGAGGTTGCGGAGGCTTCAACAGAGGGACATGAGGTATAAGTACCTTTTCTGCGCCAGAATGATAACCATCAGATTTGTAAAGCCATGGTGGAGGTCCGGATATGCAGATACAACCCTAAGGAATAGCTGGGATCCATGTGCGGAGGCTACACAAGTAACTAAACTGAGAGCCACATTAGATACGACTATTCATTCAGCATGAAAATATTTGTAAGGACATGGTAGAAGCCCAGAGATGCAGATGCAACCGTAAGGAGTGGCAGGGATCCATGTGCGGAGGCTACGCGAATAACAATACTGGAAGCCACATTCGATACGACCAGTTATTCAGGATGGAAACATTGCTCGAGATATTTTGAATTAAAAAACCAGTACCATGTAAGTAATTTTCAGCTGGGCTATGGGTACTGCGGAGGCTACCGAACGGCGCCAATTTGGAACCGCAATTACCGCGTCTGGTTGAAAATGATGGCCCCGCCCAATCGGCACAAATGGCAGTGCTTCCTAATCGGGAACATTAGTAATAGAAACCGGAGGCTTACGCCTCCTCGGGACCTTCTAGGTGGGTTTACTCATCCACCAAAACCTACCCTTAAAGGTACCCTACGTAACGCTTTCGTAGCCTCCTGGGGTGAGCTGACGATACAAACCACAGCTGTGGAACCCCTAAAGTAAGACTATAGTTGAGCTGAAGTTCAGCTTCGTCAAAGCTGAACTTCGTCTAAAAGTTCAACTTCAAATTCAAACTTCCACTTAGGGAAATCTTCGACTTCGGAAACAAAGTTGCTCTCAAAGTTCGACCCGAGCACTAAACTATCATAAAATTTACAGTTTCACACTTCTTTTGCCATGAAACTAGAAATTTAATGAAAAATGAGTTTATAAATTTCAGATGTACCTAATAACAGATTGACTTTCGGCCAGGTTTTTGTGCAACTCCAAAGTTGGCATTCAAAGTTGAACATCCAGCCACACTAAATTTGGTAATCATCGGTGTGACTGGAATCTGGCCTTATTCATGTGAGATTGGGCATATTACATCCCTACATAGTATAGGTATGTAATGCAGAGCCATTCTGAGCTCTGACCAAAAGAAAGTTTTTTCGCACGTGAAAGTTTTTTTTTCCGCACACGCAAGTTTTCTTCCGTACATGAAAGTTTTTCTTCCACGCACGAAAGTTTTCTTCAGCACACAAAAGTTTTCTTCGGATTTTATTTTTGCAACGTTTGGAACGTCATAGTTCTGCGATTATGCAACAAGACCAATTCAACAATCACACGGTAACCTCGATCCAGCTCGATACCAACTCGATACTGGCATCAGTGGCATGAGTGGAAAGAGACGCCTGCTGGCCCAGTGGGGTAAAGATTGTATAGTATACTGGAAAGGGTTCACTTCCATCAAAAAACTTCTGACAGCCGCGAAGTGCCAACCGGCGGCCGCGCGCGATTAGCGCTTGGCCTCGCACAAGCGTCTGCACTCGCTATGTCTTACTGGTCCTCGCTTGCTTGCCCAAAGGGACTACAGGAAAGGGTTCGCTTCCATCAAAAAACTTTGACAACCGCGCGTTGCCCGCACGCGCGAAAGTGACCGGCGGCCTCGACCGCTCACAGGCCTCTGCACTCTCTATTCCTTACTTGTCACTCGGCACTTGGTGGTTGGACCCTCATGACACACCGAATCCTCAACAGCAACCCCGTCTCGCTACCCGACCTCCCAGTTGCAACGTTCTGGCTCCCCGCCGGAAATGACTGCTTTTACCAAAAAATCGGCGCCCTCGTGAATTCCCCGTGGGCGGCGGAGTGGGAAGCTTCTCAAGGTAAAAATACCACTGGAGCGTCGATTGGTTTCAGCGGTAGGCTTGTTTATCGCAGCTTGAGGCCCGAACCAACACATTTAGGTTCTGCCATCTCATTGGTGGGATATGTTCAAAATCTGAACGAGAGTAGCCAGCCTGAGCTATTCATTTCCCTCGATAATGGTACCGAGGCATCTCAAGAACCTTGAAGTCAGGCTACTACGTATGGTATCAGTCTCCACTCTTGACAGATGGTTTCCACACCATTGGCTTGCGTGTTGACTTGGGGAACACTTCCGTCTCCACCGTAGCTTTTGACCACGCCCTGGTGAACATTACCAACAACGATCGCGTCCCCGACTCCGAGCGAGACACCGCCATTTTCGACGACAAAGACTCCCAGATAACATATTCTGGCTCAGATTGGCATTCGGGCGAGTCCTCCGGCGTCTATCGGTATCAAAACACCATTCAGTGGACAAATACGACCGACTCCGCGTTTACTATCCCCTTCAATGGTAAAGTATTTAATCGGTTTTTTCCCAGTGTTTTCCGCTAACTGGGTCGGAAGGTGTTGGCATTTCTGTCATTACCGCTGTCGACCAGGGTCAGCAAGGCAACTACACTGTCGAATATTATATCGATGGTAGCGCAGTCCACGTAATCGATGTGTCGTGGCCACCAGAGGATTTCTCACTGGACGGCTTGTCGGAAACCGCTGGAGGGATCCTTACTATCTTGTCGGATGCGACCCTTCCGGGAATCATACTCTACAGATGAAACTTACAAGCACGTCAGGCAACCTCCCTTTTGCCCTAGACTACGTGGCTGTAACAAAGGCGATCGCTTCAGACAATTCGTGGTATCACCCCGACCCGCATGGCCTTCCTTGTGCCCATCGTTTGGGCTGCGGTCAATATCCTATCCCTCGTTTTGTTCCGCAAACGAATCGCCAAATATGTGCGTGGATGGAAGGTTCGGCACCAATCCTTTAGGATGTCAGGACTAAAATTCACGCCCAACACAAAATCGCATCCCGCCCCCTCCCCGGACATCGATGTGGTGGATCCAATGCTCCCGCATGGGAGCGCCATTCCGTTGACTCCTGTGTCCACTCAAGGAACCGCGCAAACTGGCCAGCATGAAAATGATCCATTGATTCACCCCCACACTCCAGCAATGCTGCCCTCTGGTTTGACAGACGCGTATTATGACAAGGGAGATCTCCAGCTCTCTACACTCCTTATGCGCTCCGGCTTTCCTTCGCATTTGGTCTCGTATTGATTTTTTCTGGTATTGCGGTGCGGATCATCAGCAGCCGTGGTATCGTCGGTGGAGCCACAGATATTCTAAAACTTGCCAATCGACCTCCGTATGATGAGGCGAAACGCGAAGGGTGGGTGGCCACTAGCATGACATCTCTCCGGCGCACCATCTTCAGCGTCCTGCATTACAAACTCTCTTGACCGTCGTGGAACAGTCTTGTCTCTGGTCCGCCGTGCCACATTAGTAAAATGGGCGCTCGCCCGCGAAGGACGGCTAGAATTCAACTCCAGTTCCAACTTTTCTGTTTCCGCCGGAGGCTTGCTTTCTTCTACAGGGACGATTGCGAATGCGGCGTACGCCCTAGCCACAGTCTTTACATTCGCATCGGCGGGATTCATCACTATCCCATTTGACATGCGAGACGGCATCGAGGGCTCCCACAACCGTCATCTCTTGTTCTCCGACCGCTACTATGTCATCTTTCATTATTTCCCGCTGGTTATTACCGGTCTGTGCATCTCTCTTCAAGCACTGCTCACTCTTGCATCCTACCGTGAATATCCTATCCCTACGTGGAGCAGCCATCCATTCGACGTCGCTGCTGCGGCTTTCTCTGCTGGGCTCGTATCACGCACCGAGGGGCGCTGTCTGGCTGACGTCGGCGCGCCATCCCCATCCGCTCCTCTCCCCATGCGCCCGTCACGCAAGCACCCCAGGCTCGCAGACGTGCGTCCCGCTCTAACGCTGCTCCCGCCTACCGGAATCCTTCTGGGAACTTCAATCTTCGCCCTAACCTTTTCGTCGACGCTCGACCCAAACCACAACGTCACGGGCCCGAATGATCTCAATTCTGCATCCATCGCCTTTACCAACGGCGGGGCGGCACTCGCGCTACTGGCCGCGTTCCAGGCGCCACTGACAGTTTGGTTCAACGCTCTCGATGTTTCAGAGCGCGTGGTTGCCGATGAGCTCGCGTGGCAGAGCGCGGCGACGCCGGCGGGATTCCATCCCAAGTCGGGGCTCGCGGGTCTGCTGCCCGGCTGGCGCACGACAGTTATTTTTGTATTCAAGGTGGGGACACAGTGGTTATACTCAAACGGCATCGCTTTTATGGTTGGCGCGTTCCCTCTGCGAGGACCCCTCTCGGAGATGGACTCGATCGATACCATCTGGCGTATCGAGACAGCAGTGACTTTCGTGTCGTTCTATCTCGTGAGCGGCCTGTTGCATGCTGTTACTGTTACTAAGTTTCATCGCAGTATTTCGCAGGCAGCTTCCTCCTGATGGCGGTGATATTCGTGCACTTCGCATTCGATTCAGGAGAGTCGGAGAATTTCCAGCCAGTGGCGTTCGGGCATATCCAAACGTTGGTGGATGCTATTGACGATTGGTCGCCAGTAATGTATTGGGGGCACAAAATTGGCGGGGACATGTGTCATGCCGGTGAGTTTCACACTATGCTCTATATATGGCTTGTTGACTGCCGCAGGTACGAGTCCGCACCCACTGCGTCCATTGCAGCCAAAGTCTATCTATATGTAAGCCGAGAATATATAATTCATGGTATGCGTAATAATTAATCGCAATGACTCTGGCTTCGACCGAATTCTTCTCTTGAACTTCTCTTAAAATCCACTTTAGATCGATACCTTTCCAAAATTGTATTGAATCCTGTAGCATCCTTGCCTTTAGCCCGACGCCTCCTGCACCCACAGTCGCCAACATGACACTGTATGTATTTGGAAAACGACACAAAATTTCTCCCTTTTGAAGTCTGTTGAGCTCCTTACCTTCTGGATTCCGATCCAAAATAGATTGATTCCCACTCAGGACGGGATGTATAGCGTAAGTGAACGAGGCTGAACATTGCTCGCTCTTGTAACTCGCCAGTGTTGGGATTAGCACTGCATTCCGGCCAGGTGAATAAACACACTTAGCCTGAGAGGAGATGGCGGGAAAGAGGAAGAGGGAGGATGGTCAGATTAGGGAACCGGCCACGGTTCAACTTGGGTTGAAAAATATCGAGCAAGCACTCGCTGTCGTTTGCACCGGCAGGCCGTCAGGAGGACGGTACTGCTCCCCTTGCCTATCTTTTTCCTTTGTCCAAGTCTGCAATTTATTGGAGCTAAACACAATCCGCGAGAAACGGTTGTGTTGTTGAAGCTACGCCGAACCCAGTTCGATTCCAGCTCGATGCCGTCATCCAAGAGTGTGAATAGCAGGAGGCCGGCAAAAAGGACCTGGATAATATTAACATGATCCTGCATACTTTCGTCCCTCCGCAGTTATACACGAAGTGAAGGATGAATGAACAATGAGCCAAGGAAATGAAGACACAGCCAAAACGGAAAATATCCATGGCGCTGGGCGCGTCCACCTTTCGTGAAGAAGAGGAGGGAAGACAACTAATATGTGGACACCCGTTCGATCCAGGGACAGATCATGTTCTGAGCCCCCGCTCTTTTGATCCATGCAAATTCCTAGTCGAAACTGTCAATCGGGTTTCGGCACTGACTGTCAACACTCATGCAGTTGAAGAGCGGAATAGTATGTATCCATTCGAAGCAGGGGAACCAGTGTACTACCTTGCTGTCCACGTTCAAGGTGCACTCGAGCTGTCACTGCATCTCCGCATTTCGATATGAATCATGACGACGTAGGACGAACTCCACACAATCGCAACCATGAATCCAGATAACTGGAAGATGCTGAGGAGTTTCGGTGTGGCGGAGTCGATATGAGTCGTGAGAGCACGAGTTTCAGACGAGTGAAGGTCCATGATTGCTTGTTGAACCCCGAGAGAGATCAGGAAGCACACAAGACTGATAACCGCCCTATGAAATTGTCGGGCTCAGTTCGGATATTGGGAATCGAGAATATGAGAAACAGAATTACCAGACCATCCACGTGAAGGGCAGAGATAACATGATCGCACCATTCCAAAACGATTGCGTTGCTTGCATCGAGTTGGCGCGTTCCTGTGAAACCAAGCTTGGTAAATTCTATTCTGAGTGGTATGACCCTGAAAAATAATGGCATACAATGAATTGCCCCGAGAATTGTGCTTTGCGATCTCCGATGCGGAAGGCGAGAAACACTGTAAAGACAAACCCAAATAATCCAAATATTCCGGACAGGATAACGAAGCTTTGTGTGATGGCACTGCTCGAGACGCCTGTGACGGCCAGAAGCGCTCCAGAGGTTCTGCATTTTGGGTGAGAACAGCTCGTCTTCGAAAGAACTACGCATACGCGAAAAGAGCAGCGTTGGCAGCCCACACCCAAGTTTGGAATGCACTCAGGCGATGTTCCAACCGCTGAAGATCCCAAAGGGCAACTCTGTCGTGAATGAAAGGAGGAGCAATCATAAAAACGTATGATGCGCCAATGTAGTTCCCGATGTTTGCAAACCACCTGCCTACATCTGGAACAATGAGCCATGCGTCCCATTTGGTGTTGTCACCGGTTGGGTTGGGTTGGGGCGAAACTCCGTCGAGACGCAGGTGAGAAGAGACAGTCTTCAGATAGCTACGTAGTCCTTCGGGGACAGTAAAGTGCCTGGGCGAAGTTGGGACACTCGGAGGTGGATGAGAAGAGTTCACCTCTTTTGATCGACGTCTGCGACGGCGTAGGCCAGTGGTGGGAGCGTAGCCAGCGGTTGATGGAGTCGTAGCTGTTTCCGCAGGAGTGTCAGCGGTATCACTATGAGACTGTGGGTCCGCATCCTGCTGCTTGTGTGTATGCACGTCTCGTTCTCGCTCGTTCTCCTTCTGGCCCGGAGACGTCCCACTATGGGAGGGTTTTTGTACTTGTAAATCTCCCTCCTGCTCCCTCGCCTTTTCAGGCAAGGACAACGGCGGCGTCACACTACGAGATCTATCCTCAGGCGCACAGCCAGCACCAGAGGTGGATATGCCGGCTGAGACTGGAGGTACCTGCGGTACCTCGCTTCGGCGCCATCCCCACTGCCAGCGGCCGAACCAGCTGTTCGTCTGTGCGCGCGCGAGCTCCTGCTGCGCATGCTTGCGCTCAAAGTTAGCGCGATATCGCTCGTAGTTTTCGCGAAATACGCGGTCCACGCGGGAGGAGAAGCGCAGCTCGCCCCGTGGATTTGTCGCCGGGGGAATTGGCAAAATGGGTACGGATGAGCTGGCCGACCCAATCGCGAGCCGGCCAGAGCGCGTGTTGGAGGACGATTCAGAGCGAACAGATGACTTGCCAGAGGGCGCCGGGGGCTCTTCTGCGGGACGGGAAAAGAAGGAGGAAAGCGGGCTCAGTCGGATTTTGGAGCGAAGAGGCGGCTTGCGGACGTTAAAATACATGTTAAAGGATCGCAGTGCACGATTTGCATGCGGAACATATCTAATAATCAACGGATGTTCGCACTGCGACTGTACACGGCCTGCAACTCACTTGTTCGCGTACGCAATTTTATCGGAGTAGGTGCCGCTCAGGAAGAATAGTGCAAGCGTTGTGACGCTCACAAGAAGCATCCCAGTGGAGAGATATGGGTGGATGCGCACCGCTGTATCTGTTATATAATTTGTCCTCAGTAGCAACCGCCGTAGCGCGAATTGACATATCATCGCGAGCAAGGATACGTCGGCAGGTAGAAGGACCTCCAACAGCAAAAAGGCGGTTATCAGGAGAAGCTGAAAAAGAAATACTATTCAAGAGGCTTTCAGGAGCGGTTCAAAGCAAAGAGTAGCACCGTACGTTGGTAGCGCAATTTCCTGCGCTGAAGGGCAGCTGCGGTCATTTTCAGCCGTTCTTCGAAGAGAAGAAGGTCTCTGTAAGTCGCTACATCGTCCTGGGGGTATACGGAGCCCTCTGGTGGAGGTGGGCGTCGTGGAGGCATTGACGCAAGCTATCAAGAAGTGACTGCATGACATGTAACATGTTTAAAAATTTCCAGAAAGGTAAGATTGGCAACATTTTCGCACGACTTTGACGGTTACGTGTTATTCGGCATTTTGACGCGCTTTGGATTCAATATTTATTCCGCATTTCTGGTCCATGGCTCACTTAAGGTGCACAATGGGATAAACGACGTCACCCGGGCTTTCTCTTCCACTCCATCCCCTCCATCCAATTCTTCACTGTTAGCCGCCGTCCAGCACCTATCACCTTGCTATCACCCCCTATTTCTGTGGACTGCGCGTTTTTGTACTCTTCTGCCACTTGTCGACGCGTTTTCGGGTCAAATATCGGTGACATCATGACTACACGCGTTCAGAAGCAGTGGGATCATATGAGAGCAACACTGCTGATAGAGATTGCTTATACCCTCAAGTGGATCGGCGCTGGCGAAATCCAAATTTAGTTGCACAATGACATATGTGTGCGCGCGCCAAGGCTCAGACAGGAAGTGCCGAAGAATCCAGACCGCGTGCGGAATATTCCAGCGCACAAGAGCTGAACATGGGTAAGTCAACTAACCCAATATACTAGCAATTTCTTGGTCTTTATCTCCCCCGAGCATTCCCATCTAGTCGGCAATGGCGATCTCGTTATACCCAGATCCCCGTCGAAACCTGAGCCGAAATTGAAAGGCTTTTGCGAGATTGAATGAGGCCGATCTTGGGGTAGTTTACTTGTATCTTGACGTTTCCACACTGGTTTTGAGTCTGCTCAATAAAATTCTAGCCACTGTTCACACCGTGGAAAACTTGGATACTCTTGAAGACCGACCCGTCGTGAGGAGTTTGTAATTGCCAGTCTCAATTTCTTTTGCTATTGGACTAGCTAATCGTATAAACGGCAAAAGGAACTGTCAATATCCCTAATGCCGCCAGATAACTGGATCAGAATTGATGAAAGCCATTTGTTCTATTGCACATTTATGGTCAACAAGGACGAATCTTCGCAGTGGCAGAATGTAAGTTACCTGCACGGAAATCATCCGGGATCATAGTCAAGTTTTCACCGTTGAGTTGGATCACACTCTGTGTGAAGGCCGTCAATTGCTACATTCGAGGAAACACTCCAACTGACTTTATTTTTGGGCGTGAACCGAGTCCATTCCGTACCTGTACATCAGAGAAAAAGACAACCCGTCAACGAGCGCCAATACGAAAATGGGATGAAATATTTACGCGGGACTCCTAGACCGTCGTTCGGCGTAAGACTCGTCGCGAAAGACACCCAATAGTCGATCATAACTTTGCTAATCAGGAAGGATGAAGGAGAGGTGTCACCCGGGGGACCATAGATGTAGGGAACCTCTGATCCATGGGCGACTAAAAGCAAGCAAAGTGAGAACAGGACAATCATGGAAAGCTGAAAGACGGACCACCAAAAACAGGCGGCCAGGTGGGCTGCGGTTGAGTGAACAGATACCCAAACGTTATGACGCCGGCATTTGCGGCAGTTTCCATCCAGAACCGGCGCTGCGAATGGAACATAAGGTCTCCCACTATCCGGATCTAAGTTGTTTACAAATGCTTCGGAATGGAAGTGCGGACCTAGCGCTGCAGCGCGTTTGAACTGGCTACTGAGGCCGAAGGTGTTGTTTCCCGTATTGAAGGGTGAGCCTGCAGATGGTGAATCAGAGATATTGGAGTTAACCAACCGAGAGTGGGAATATCGGGATATAGCTGCAACAAGGTTTCGACAGAGCTCGCGAGAGTGGCCGGCGATACGGAGGGGGAAGCCCCGGTAATAAGAAATTCGGCGATTCCTTCGGTAGAATTTATCGTTGTAGGGGCAAAGAGCGTTCCTAGATATCTAATGCGAAGGTGAAGGGAATAAAAAAGATAGTATTCTCATACCCTCATCCACGTTCGTCCCTGCAATGAACGGCAATCGGGCAAATTCTCCGCGTTTGAACAAAACAGATGGTAAATCAGGTATGAGTCCCGCCGGCCCGTCGACAACTGGATCCCATGGGAATGCCTCGGTGGCTCCTGCCGCCGCTGCAGAGATGCCTGCGAATATTTCTGTTGAGTTTGTGCTACGCAGGCACCCAAACGTCGACCCAGATGTCGCAGTAGACGCGCAAGATGCAACGCCACTGACAAAGATGTGCCAATTGCCTTCACGGCGTTCAGGAGTGAACATTCCGACGGTGGCCTGAGACCCAGATTCAAGTATCTGTCAAATATTATGTTGGTAGGTTGTATAACGACATGAAATGTGGTGATCGCACAGCTGCTCGAGCAAGTTCGCGGATCGGAGAGTTTAAAAAGAGGATAGCGGTCATTACAGACCCTGCGCTTTCACCGAAAATGGTAACCTGGTTGTTTCAGCATGTATGAGCTAAAGAACATAACAAGCACCTTGTCCTTGTCACCGCCGAAAGTTTCGATATGAAGCTGGACCCACTGTAGCGCTGTGATTTGATCTTTGATACCCAGGTTCAGGGCACTTCGGCGATGGGCTTCCTGTCCCTGAGGGAATCCTAACGGTCCGAGGCGGTAGTTAAAATTAACGTAGATGACAGGCGTCCCCTAAATCATCATCAGTCTCATTTCAAAGATTCAGCAAGTGGTGTACGCGAGCAACACTTTGACCGACGATCCCACTCCCGTTGTACATCGTCGCAAAACCGACATTAAATCCACCGCCATAACTAAGTTGGATGAGCATGCCGAGTAGCGAAGGGACAATGGAATGATCACGTCCAAAACATCTTGAACATTTCCATTCGAGTCAAATCTGGAGTATATCGACAAATTCACAACTCACCACCGGAAGTTTGGTTTTAGCCGAGATTCCGCTGGGCCGAAGCACGTTTATTGTCAGACAATCCTCTGACATTTGGTCGAGCGATAGATTCTGGTATGATATCGTGGAAGAAATTAGCGAGTAGGTGGGGAATGTGGGTTCCGAGTCGTTTATGTCCTTACAGTTAGTACTTGTAGACATGCGGGTCCATAGTCGGTAGCATTGAAAGTACCCGGATCAAGCGATGGCTTCAGCACAGGCGGACTCAAGCGTAGACTTCCGAGAGGAGGTTCTGCGTAGGGAATGCCTAGCCGCGCATTTAATTATGGAGTCGTTGCACCCAGCGGTATGACGAACCTCCGAAAAATTCTTGTTGCAACGTCGGAATATCGCGGCCAACAAGAGTTGTTTTGCCTAGCTGAATCGTGGAGGCGGCACTGACACAGAAAAACGGCGCCAGCAATGGGAGAAGCTGAGCAACAGCAACATGAGTGGAGCTGGAAAGGCGTACTTCCGACTGCCTCGGACAGATATAAGCCTAAATACCTCTGTCAGTGACACATGTCGCGCCTGTTAGTCTCTCGTAGACAGATGCTCCAATGATTGAACCTCGTACTTACCTTATCATCCTCTTTGACTGACACGTCAGTTCCTCAACCAAATGCCACCTCGCACACAGTTCTCGCTGGGTAGTACCCCGTGGTTCTCACCTTATCATTGTTATTTGAAGGCAAGTTCGGTCCTGGACACTGGTCATCAGGTGTGAGCCAGAGATTGGCCGGCGATGCCCTGCGCTCGCAGTTCATCAAATCGGTTGTTTGAGCTGCTCGCTGTACTAGTAAAATGTTGCCAATGTTCGAGCGAGGTCAGTGTCAGACAAGTGTCACTTGTATGTTGATCTAATGAGAGCTGGCAAGTGCATGCCATACAAAATCTATAGGGAAAATAACTGAACAGTGCACGGTGAAATATGAGAGAAACATGATAGTATGTTTTTGCCAGAGCATAATTTATAGTCGAACATACTGCAACCGTGAAATGAGCATCTTAGTAAAACACGGTTCTTCCTGCAAATATTCAAATAAGCATTTGTTACGCCTAAACATACGAAAACATGGTATACCGCAAGTAAAGGTCCGGTTCTCTGGTTTTTCGCCTGGGCCATGTGGTTTTATCCCCTGGGGAGGTGTGGGCTAGAAACAGGAATCAAACGTGACATCCGAGTCGGAGTCACAAACTTCTACGTTGCGCAGTGCCATCACTCCCGTGTGTTCCGGACTCGCATTCCATGGACGCTGTGACGATTCTGAAGAGACAGAATCTGAGAAAAGGAGAATACAATGAATCCCTCCCTTTGAAATTTCTGTAACCGATCTGAGTTGAGCCCAGAACAACAGAGAAGAGAAAGGTTTCAAACTCCGCACGTCGACTGGTGCGAGTCTAACTTCCTGCGTTTCACTGAGTCGGCGATGTGTTGAATAAATTAAGAAATTGCTCCATCACCTGCATCTTAACTTGTGAGCCGAAGAATAAATAAATCAGTTGACGAATCAATCTAGGGTAATTTCGGTGGGTGAACCGTGAGCGGTGGCGATTACGGTGTCTGAAAAGCCTTCGGATGTACAAGCATAAATTATAAAGAGGAGCTGTGCTTCAGCGATTTGAAGGAATTCGCTTCTGTCTCACATTTCTGACATTGTACCAGCTAATCATAAAAACGGAAATGTCCCTAATGCCGCCAGATAACTGGATCAGAATTGATGAAAGCCATTTGTTCTATTGCACATTTATGGTAAGCAAGGCCGACTTCTTTCGGTGTAGGAACGTAGTCACCTGCACGGAAATCATCCGGGATCATCGTTAAGTTTGCGCCGTTGAGTTGGATCACAGCCTTATGAACAGTTTCAATTACTACATTCGAGAGAAACACTGCAACTGACTTTATTTTCCGGGGTGAACTGTGTCCATTCGGGACCTGTACGCATGGAAAAGCGACAGTCAACGAGCGCCAGTACGAAAATGGTATGAAATATTTACGCGGGATCCCTAGGCCGTCGTTCGGGGTAAGACTCGTCGCGAAAGACACCCAGTAATCGGTCATAAGGTGACTAATTAGCACAGATGAAGGAGAGGTGTCAGCGGGGGCGCCATAGACGTAGACAACCTCGGATCCATGGGTGACTGCGGGCAAACAAAAGTGAGAAAGATAGCCGAGCACGAAAGCTAATACCGACCACCGACGGCTGGGGAGAGAGTGGGCTGTGGCTGAGTGAAGAGATACCCGAACGTTGCGACACTAGCATTTGCGGCGGTTTCCATCCAGAAACGGCGTTGTGAATGGAAGGACAGGTCGCCGTCTATCTACAATTAAAGAATTGTTTCAAAAGGTAGTTGAGTGAGTTGCCGACCTAGCGCTGCAGCGCGTTTGAATTGGCTACTGAGGCCGAAGGTGTTATTTCCCGTATTGAAGGGTGAGCCTGCAGATGGTGAATCAGAGATATTCGAGTTCACCAAATACACCAACCGAGCGCCGGAATATCGGGATATAGCTGCAACAAGGTTTCGACAGAGCTCGCGAGAGTGTCCGGGGATACAGAGGGAGAAGCCCCGACGATAGTGAGCTCAGTGAGTTCCTCGGTAGAATTTATGGTTGGAGGGATGAAGGCCGTCCCTATGTAGATATGAGTTGTAGCGATGACAGAATTAATGAATTATTTGTACCTTCGTCCTGATTCGTCCCCGCAATGAATGGCAGTCGGGCAAATTGTCCGCGATTGAACAAAACGGAGGGTAAATCAGGTATGAGTCCCCCGGGCCCGTCGATAACTGGATTCCATGGGAATAATTTGGTGCTCTCTGCCGCGGCTGTAGAAAGGCCTGCTAACATTTCGGTCGTGTTTGCATTGCGCAGGCATCCAAAGGTCGACCCGGATGTCGCCCTGGAGGCGCAAGACGCAACACCACTGACAAAGTTCTGCCAATCAACCTCGCCGCGCTCAGGCGTAAACAGCATAGAGGTGGCCTGAGACCCAGATTCAAGTATCTGTCGAATTTATGTTGGTGGGATATATGAGGATGTGGAAAATAATCGCACAGCTGCTCTAGCCAGTTGAAGGATAGGAGAATTCAAAAATAGGATAGCGGTCATGATTGACCCTGCACTTTCGCCGAAAACGGTAACCTAGTTGTTTGAGTCTAAGTTTGTGAGGTAGAAAACATAGCAAGCACCTTGTTCTTGTCACCGCCGAAAGATGCTATATGAAGTTGAACCCATTGAAGCGCGGTGATTTGATCCTTGATGCCGAGGTTCAGACTGCCTCGTTTATCGGCTTCCTGTCCCTGAGGGAATCCCAACGCTCCCAGGCGGTAGTTAAAATTCACATAAATGACAGGTGTTCCCTAAAAAAATCAACCTTCGAATATTCCAAGGATTCAGCAAGGACGTACACGAGCAACACTTTGACCGACGATTCCACTTCCGTTGTAGATCATCGAAAGACCCTCATTGAACCCACCGCCATATCTAAGTTGCATGTGGGATTAGCATGCCACCAAGGAATTTTTTTTGAAGAAAAACAATCACGTCCAAAACATCTGGTATATCTCCATCAATGCCGAACATATGCGGGAGAGTCACAACTCACCACAGGAAGTTTGGCATTAGCAGAGATCCCAGCAGGTCGAAGCACGTTTATCGTTAAACAATCCTCCGACATTTGGTCGAGCGGAAGATCCTGATATTAGCGGAAGATTTAACGAGGGGAAGGCCTGGGGACCGCGTGTACGTACATTCTGCAGACAGGCGGGTCCATAGCTCGTAGCATTAAACGTACGCGAATCGAGGGACGACTTGAGCACAGGCTGATTCAACCGTAGGCTTCCAAGAGGAGGTTCCGCGTATGGAATGCCTTGACGACACCATAAGCCGTGGCAAGGGACAGAGAAGACTGACGAACCGCCAAAAAATTCTTGCTGGAACGTAGGAATTTCAAGTCCAACAAGAGTTGTTTTGCCTAGCTGAATCGTGGGGGAGGCATTTACGCAGAAAAATGGCGCCGCCAATGGGAGAAGCTGAGCAGCAACAACATGAGTGGACTGGAAATGCGTGTGTCTCGCAGGTGCCGTCATTTGAATATATGTACCCCGCGGGCAACCCGCGGGCCACACTGCGTTGATGGCGCTTCGACTCCCCAATAGTAACCGGACGCCCATGAAATCGGACAAGCCGTCCGGCTTGCGCACCCGTCGTCCCTTGTTCTTCCTTATTTCAGTGTCATCAGACCAAGCTAGCCCGAGATGCCCGGGAACCATGAACAGATGCATGAACTCTTACCAGAATTGACAGCCTGACACCCACGTTGAGATATTTGAGATTGACGGCCACAAGAATTAATATTGCATCAAGGGAACATTTCCCATGCACTGTCGAACTTGTGACTGCGAGCGCGTAGGAAGTAGGTACTTAGCGGGGATATCGAGGGATGTTGCCCAAGAGGAGGAGGAGGAGGAGGATGTATAACCGCGATGGTCCCGTTGAGGAAGCGTGCGGGCACTGTACCTACATACATGAGCCTCTACCATGTATGTTACAGTCGTCTACAAGTCCAATCGATACGACAGATATACACGCCAGTGACCGTATTCTTCTCACGAAACGAACGAAATAGACGGGAAAAGATATAAGTAACTTGATGCTACGAGACGTTAAAACCAGGTGGGATATACCGCTCAAACGAGTCAAAGAGCGCTCACTGCGGATGCTCAAGTTTGCCTATATAATCGAAACGACGGTTGTGTCCGTCACGGCGTGCAGCCTATTGACACATTGAATACTTAATGGTTGAAGTTGAACATTGAACCTATTTCACGGGCCGGCACCCGCCGAACGATAAGACCGGGCTGGTACGGAACGTTCAACAGGTACACCCGTCAGGGCCTGGCCGTCGGATCTAGCGGATCTAGCGGATCCAGTGCGCGCGGAATGAATTCATTGTAACTCCGTCTCCGTGCGCAGCATAAATTCCGATGGATCTGCTGTGATAATTTCCCTCGTTTCCGGCGGGCCCAGAGCGCTTGCTGATTTGTTATCTCAAATTTACAACATTGAACATACGCGAACAGCAGACGGGACGCGTTTTGGCTCCCTGTGCACAAATTTGATTATGGCGTAAGGCGAGTAATTGCGATTTGTTCACTCGGACTTCTGAAGGGTGAGCGTAGGAGGCCCCCCGGTCACTACCTTGTAGGTTGGTCTGATTATCGGGATATAGCTGCAACAAGGTTTGGACAGAACTGTTGAGAGTGGCCAGCGATACAGAAGAAGCAAGAAGCTAGATGATATCGTCGATAAGTACAATTTATGGCTTGAAGGTCGTCCTAGATATGCGACATCATATGCCCGGTGATTAGAACACAATAAAATAAACAAATAAATGGGACCGTGTTCTCGCAGCCTCATCCAAGTTCGTCGGACCCGCCCCGCAATGAACGGCAATCGGGAAAATTAGCCGTGTTCAATGAAACGAAGGGTAAATAAGTCCCCGGCCCATCGATATATCTGGATCCCATGGGAATGTGTCGGTAAGTTCTGTGCCGTGGCCGCAGAAAAGCCTACAAATATTTCAGTAGAGTTTGCGTTGCGCAGCCATCCGAACGTCGACCCAGATGTGGCAATCGAGGCACAAGATGCAACGCCACTGACGAAGGTCCCATTGCCCTCGCGGTGCTCCGGGGTAAACACTGCATCGATGGGAGACTCAGATTATCTGTTGAATATTATCTCAGGGGGGAGCGTTCTAAAGATGTAATCGCACGGCTTCTCCTCGATACCGTAGTTGAATCTAACGTATATAACAGGCGTACCCTGAAACAAACATCATCAACTGTAAAAAATCAGGAATTTAGCTGGAAGGGCGTACGCTAGCAACACTTTTTCCGACGATGATACTGCCATTGAACTACTCCGAAAGACCCTCTTCAAACCCACCGCCATATCTAAGCCTGGAATTAACATGTAGAGAAAAGAAGAGAAGAAGAACACTGACTGTCCGCAACATCTGGAAGATGTCCGTCAAATATCCTCAGTTTAAAACTGCGCACCCAGACAGGAAGCTTGGCTTTAGCAGATATTCCGCCGGGCCGATTCAATGACGTTCAATGAACGGTTCATTGTCAAACGATCCTCCGACATAATTGGTTAAGCGGAAACGTCTGGTCTAGTATTTCAAGTTGGGCAAAGAAACTAGAGTAAGCAGAAAATGCTTGTGTGCTCCCAGACTTGGAGACATGAGGGTCCATCGTTGGCAGCATTTAAAGTGCCAAGATCCGGCGGAATGAGGGTTGTCAATTAAGGGATGGCTTGAGAACAGCGTAAGTGACTTCCAAAGAGGAGTTTCCGCGTATTAGGGATGTCTTGAAGTGGTGAAATTTAGGCTCGTTGCACCAAGTAATCTGACGAACCTGCGAAAAATCCTTGCTGAAACGTCAATATGGAAGGTTCGAAATTTTGGCCACCAAGCTAAGCTGACAAGACTTGAAGCTTGCCACCAAGGAGCGAAGTGTCACAAGTTTCCCACGCACTGTG